>VOQZ01000836.1:0-39760 GCA_008079305.1 Phytophthora palmivora | reverse complement strand
TTTAACTTTTGTATCGTATCACCCCACATACACATGACTTATTACGTGTGCACAGACTGCACTTCGCCAAACTTCCCATTGTAGCTCAAATCCACCAAAAACTTGACCGAATCGACTCAAAGTACCGTCGCAGACCCAAGTGCAACCTTTCACTTGAAAAATGTATAGTCTGACTGTTGTCATAGTTTGGACTATGCGCACAACTATTTTTTATGTGGTGATATCAATGCACAACTCATACAAACGCCAACATTACCGAAAAACCAGCGAAATGAAAACAAATCACTTTCTAGTCCAGTTTATGACGACTTCTCCAACCAAAACATGAAGTTTGACTTTTGTATCGTATCGCCCACACACGACATGACTTATACGTTTGCACAGACATGCGCACTTCGCCAAACTTCCCATTGTAGCTCAAAATCCACCAAAAACTTGACCGAATCGACTCAAAGTACCGTCGCAGACCCAGTGCAACCTTTCACTTGAAAAATGTATAGTCTTACTGTTGTCATAGTTTGGACTATGCGCACAACTTTTTTTATATGTGGTGATATGCAATGCACAACTCATACAAACCCAACATTACCGAAAACCAGCGAAAATGAAACAAATCACTTTCTAGTCCATTTATGACGACATCTCCACCAAAACATGAAGTTTGACTTTTGTATCGTATCGCCCCCACATACGACATGACTTTTACGTGTGCACAGACATGCGCACTTCGCCAAACTTCCCATTGTACTCAAATCCACCAAAAACTTGACCGAATCGACTCAAAGTACCGTCGCAGACCCAAGTGCAACCTTTCACTTGAAAAATGTATAGTCTGACTGTTGTCATAGTTTGGGCTATGCGCACAACTACTTTATTATGTGGTGATATGCAATGCACAACTCATACAAACGCCACACATTACCGAAAAACCAGCGAAATGAAACAATCACTTTCTAGTCCAGTTTATGACGACTTCTCCAACCAAAACATGAAGTTTGACTTTTGTATCGTATCGCCCCACATACGACATGACTTATTACGTGTGCACAGACATGCGCACTTCGCCAACTTCCTATTGTAGCTCAAATCCACCAAAACTTGACCGAATCGACTCAAATACCGTCGCAGACCCAGTGCAACCTTTCACTTGAAAAATGTATAGTCTGACTGTTGTCATAGTTTGGGCTATGCGCACAACTATTTTTTATGTGGTGATATGCAATGCACAACTCATACAAACGCCACATTACCGAAAAACCAGCGAAATGAAAACAAATCACTTTCTAGTCCAGTTTATGACGACTTCTCCAACCAAAACATGAAGTTTGACTTTTGTATCGTATCCCCACATACGACATGACTTATTACGTGGTGCACAGACATGCGCACTTCGCCAAACTTCCTATTGTACTCAAATCCACCAAAAAACTTGACCGAATCGACTCAAAGTACCGTCGCAGACCCAGTGCAACCTTTCACTTGAAAATGTATAGTCTGACTGTTGTCATAGTTTGGGCTATGCGCACAACTACTTTTTATGTGGTGATAGACAATGCACAACTCATACAAACGCCAACATTACCGAAAAACCAGCGAAATGAAAACAAATCACTTTCTAGTCAGTTTATGACGACTTCTCCAACCAAAACATGAAGTTTGGCTTTTGTATCGTATTGCCCCACATACGACATGACTTATTACGTGTGCACAGACATGCGAACTTCGGCAAACTTCCTATTGTAGCTCAAAACCACCAAAAACTTGACCGAATCGACTCAAAGTACCGTCGCAGACCCAAGTACAACCTTTCACTTGAAAAATGTATAGTCTGACTGTTGTCATAGTTTGGCCCAAGTGTGCAACTACTTTTCATGTGGTGATATGCAATACACGACTCATACAAACGCCAACATTACCGAAAAACCAGCGAAATGGAAACAAATCACTTTCTACTCCAGTTCATGCCGACTTATCCAACCAAAACATGAAGTTTGGCTTTTGTATCGTATTGCCCCACATACGACATGACTTATTACGTGTGCACAGACATGCGAACTTCGGCAAACTTCCTATTGTAGCTCAAAACCCATCAAAACTTGACCGAATCGACTCAAAGTACCGTCGCACACCCAAGTACAACCTTTCACTTGAAAACTGTATAGTCTGACTGTTGTCATAGTTTGGGCTATGTGCAAGACTACTTTTTATGTGGTGATATGCAATACACGACTCATACAAACGCCAACATTACCGAAAAACCAGCGAAATGGAAACAAATCACTTTCTACTCCAGTTTATGCCGACTTATCCAACCAAAACATGAAGTTTGGCTTTTGTATCGTATTGCCCCACATACGACATGACTTATTACGTGTGCACAGACATGCGAACTTCGGCAAACTTCCTATTGTAGCTCAAAACCCATCAAAACTTGACCGAATCGACTCAAAGTACCGTCGCACACCCAAGTACAACCTTTTACTTGAAAACTGTATAGTCTGACTGTTGTCATAGTTTGGGCTATGTGCAAGACTACTTTTCATGTGGTGATATGCAATACACGACTCATACAAACGCCAACATTACCGAAAAACCAGCGAAATGGAAACAAATCACTTTCTACTCCAGTTCATGCCGACTTATCCAACCAAACATGAAGTTTGGCTTTTGTATCGTATTGCCCCACATACATGACTTATTACGTGTGCACAGACATGCGAACTTCGGCAAACTTCCTATTGTAGCTCAAAACCCATCAAAACTTGACCGAATCGACTCAAAGTACCGTCGCACACCCAAGTACAACCTTTCACTTGAAAACTGTATAGTCTGACTGTTGTCATAGTTTGGGCTATGTGCAAGACTACTTTTCATGTGGTGATATGCAATACACGACTCATACAAACGCCAACATTACCGAAAAACCAGCGAAATGGAAACAAATCACTTTCTACTCCAGTTTATGCCGACTTATCCAACCAAAACATGAAGTTTGGCTTTTGTATCGTATTGCCCCACATACGACATGACTTATTACGTGTGCACAGACATGCGAACTTCGGCAAACTTCCTATTGTAGCTCAAACCCATCAAAACTTGACCGAATCGACTCAAAGTACCGTCGCACACCCAAGTACAACCTTTCACTTGAAAACTGTATAGTCTGACTGTTGTCATAGTTTGGGCTATGTGCAAGACTACTTTTCATGTGGTGATATGCAATACACGACTCATACAAACGCCAACATTACCGAAAAACCAGCGAAATGGAAACAAATCACTTTCTACTCCAGTTTATGCCGACTTATCCAACCAAAACATGAAGTTTGGCTTTTGTATCGTATTGCCCCACATACGACATGACTTATTACGTGTGCACAGACATGCGAACTTCGGCAAACTTCCTATTGTAGCTCAAACCCCATCAAAACTTGACCGAATCGACTCAAAGTACCGTCGCACACCCAAGTACAACCTTTCACTTGAAAACTGTATAGTCTGACTGTTGTCATAGTTTGGGCTATGTGCAAGACTACTTTTCATGTGGTGATATGCAATACACGACTCATACAAACGCCAACATTACCGAAAAACCAGCGAAATGGAAACAAATCACTTTCTACTCCAGTTTATGCCGACTTATCCAACCAAAACATGAAGTTTGGCTTTTGTATCGTATTGCCCCACATACGACATGACTTATTACGTGTGCACAGACATGCGAACTTCGGCAAACTTCCTATTGTAGCTCAAAACCCATCAAAACTTGACCGAATCGACTCAAAGTACCGTCGCACACCCAAGTACAACCTTTCACTTGAAAACTGTATAGTCTGACTGTTGTCATAGTTTGGGCTATGTGCAAGACTACTTTTTATGTGGTGATATGCAATACACGACTCATACAAACGCCAACATTACCGAAAAACCAGCGAAATGGAAACAAATCACTTTCTACTCCAGTTTATGCCGACTTATCCAACCAAAACATGAAGTTTGGCTTTTGTATCGTATTGCCCCACATACGACATGACTTATTACGTGTGCACAGACATGCGAACTTCGGCAAACTTCCTATTGTAGCTCAAACCCCATCAAAACTTGACCGAATCGACTCAAAGTACCGTCGCACACCCAAGTACAACCTTTTACTTGAAAACTGTATAGTCTGACTGTTGTCATAGTTTGGCCCAAGTGTGCAACTACTTTTCATGTGGTGATATGCAATACACGACTCATACAAACGCCAACATTACCGAAAAACCAGCGAAATGGAAACAAATCACTTTCTACTCCAGTTTATGCCGACTTATCCAACCAAAACATGAAGTTGGCTTTTGTATCGTATTGCCCTACATACGGCATGACTTATTACGTGTGCACAGACATGCGAACTTCGGCAAACTTCCTATTGTAGCTCAAAACCCATCAAAACTTGACCGAATCGACTCAAAGTACCGTCGCACACCCAAGTACAACCTTTCACTTGAAAACTGTATAGTCTGACTGTTGTCATAGTTTGGGCTATGTGCAAGACTACTTTTCATGTGGTGATATGCAATACACGACTCATACAAACGCCAACATTACCGAAAAACCAGCGAAATGGAAACAAATCACTTTCTACTCCAGTTTATGCCGACTTATCCAACCAAAACATGAAGTTTGGCTTTTGTATCGTATTGCCCTACATACGGCATGACTTATTACGTGTGCACAGACATGCGAACTTCGGCAAACTTCCTATTGTAGCTCAAACCCCATCAAAACTTGACCGAATCGACTCAAAGTACCGTCGCACACCCAAGTACAACCTTTCACTTGAAAACTGTATAGTCTGACTGTTGTCATAGTTTGGGCTATGTGCAAGACTACTTTTCATGTGGTGATATGCAATACACGACTCATACAAACGCCAACATTACCGAAAAACCAGCGAAATGGAAACAAATCACTTTCTACTCCAGTTTATGCCGACTTATCCAACCAAAACATGAAGTTTGGCTTTTGTATCGTATTGCCCTACATACGGCATGACTTATTACGTGTGCACAGACATGCGAACTTCGGCAAACTTCCTATTGTAGCTCAAACCCCATCAAAACTTGACCGAATCGACTCAAAGTACCGTCGCACACCCAAGTACAACCTTTCACTTGAAAACTGTATAGTCTGACTGTTGTCATAGTTTGGGCTATGTGCAAGACTACTTTTCATGTGGTGATATGCAATACACGACTCATACAAACGCCAACATTACCGAAAAACCAGCGAAATGGAAACAAATCACTTTCTACTCCAGTTTATGCCGACTTATCCAACCAAAACATGAAGTTTGGCTTTTGTATCGTATTGCCCTACATACGGCATGACTTATTACGTGTGCACAGACATGCGAACTTCGGCAAACTTCCTATTGTAGCTCAAACCCCATCAAAACTTGACCGAATCGACTCAAAGTACCGTCGCACACCCAAGTACAACCTTTCACTTGAAAACTGTATAGTCTGACTGTTGTCATAGTTTGGGCTATGTGCAAGACTACTTTTCATGTGGTGATATGCAATACACGACTCATACAAACGCCAACATTACCGAAAAACCAGCGAAATGGAAACAAATCACTTTCTACTCCAGTTTATGCCGACTTATCCAACCAAAACATGAAGTTTGGCTTTTGTATCGTATTGCCCCACATACGGCATGACTTATTACGTGTGCACAGACATGCGAACTTCGGCAAACTTCCTATTGTAGCTCAAACCCCATCAAAACTTGACCGAATCGACTCAAAGTACCGTCGCACACCCAAGTACAACCTTTCACTTGAAAACTGTATAGTCTGACTGTTGTCATAGTTTGGGCTATGTGCAACTACTTTTCATGTGGTGATATGCAATACACGACTCATACAAACGCCAACATTACCGAAAAACCAGCGAAATGGAAACAAATCACTTTCTACTCCAGTTATGCCGACTTATCCAACCAAAACATGAAGTTTGGCTTTTGTATCGTATTGCCCTACATACGGCATGACTTATTACGTGTGCACAGACATGCGAACTTCGGCAAACTTCCTATTGTAGCTCAAACCCCATCAAAACTTGACCGAATCGACTCAAAGTACCGTCGCACACCCAAGTACAACCTTTCACTTGAAAACTGTATAGTCTGACTGTTGTCATAGTTTGGGCTATGTGCAAGACTACTTTTCATGTGGTGATATGCAATACACGACTCATACAAACGCCAACATTACCGAAAAACCAGCGAAATGGAAACAAATCACTTTCTACTCCAGTTCATGCCGACTTATCCAACCAAAACATGAAGTTTGGCTTTTGTATCGTATTGCCCCACATACGACATGACTTATTACGTGTGCACAGACATGCGAACTTCGGCAAACTTCCTATTGTAGCTCAAACCCCATCAAAACTTGACCGAATCGACTCAAAGTACCGTCGCACACCCAAGTACAACCTTTTACTTGAAAACTGTATAGTCTGACTGTTATCATAGTTTGGCCAAGTGTGCAACTACTTTTCATGTGGTGATATGCAATACACGACTCATACAAACGCCAACATTACCGAAAAACCAGCGAAATGGAAACAAATCACTTTCTACTCCAGTTCATGCCGACTTATCCAACCAAAACATGAAGTTTGGCTTTTGTATCGTATTGCCCCACATACGACATGACTTATTACGTGTGCACAGACATGCGAACTTCGGCAAACTTCCTATTGTAGCTCAAACCCCATCAAAACTTGACCGAATCGACTCAAAGTACCGTCGCACACCCAAGTACAACCTTTACTTGAAAACTGTATAGTCTGACTGTTGTCATAGTTTGGCCCAAGTGTGCAACTACTTTTCATGTGGTGATATGCAATACACGACTCATACAAACGCCAACATTACCGAAAAACCAGCGAAATGGAAACAAATCACTTTCTACTCCAGTTTATGCCGACTTATCCAACCAAAACATGAAGTTTGGCTTTTGTATCGTATTGCCCTACATACGGCATGACTTATTACGTGTGCACAGACATGCGAACTTCGGCAAACTTCCTATTGTAGCTCAAACCCCATCAAAACTTGACCGAATCGACTCAAAGTACCGTCGCACACCCAAGTACAACCTTTCACTTGAAAACTGTATAGTCTGACTGTTGTCATAGTTTGGGCTATGTGCAAGACTACTTTTCATGTGGTGATATGCAATACACGACTCATACAAACGCCAACATTACCGAAAAACCAGCGAAATGGAAACAAATCACTTTCTACTCCAGTTCATGCCGACTTATCCAACCAAAACATGAAGTTTGGCTTTTGTATCGTATTGCCCCACATACGACATGACTTATTACGTGTGCACAGACATGCGAACTTCGGCAAACTTCCTATTGTAGCTCAAACCCCATCAAAACTTGACCGAATCGACTCAAAGTACCGTCGCACACCCAAGTACAACCTTTCACTTGAAAACTGTATAGTCTGACTGTTGTCATAGTTTGGGCTATGTGCAAGACTACTTTTCATGTGGTGATATGCAATACACGACTCATACAAACGCCAACATTACCGAAAAACCAGCGAAATGGAAACAAATCACTTTCTACTCCAGTTCATGCCGACTTATCCAACCAAAACATGAAGTTTGGCTTTTGTATCGTATTGCCCCACATACGACATGACTTATTACGTGTGCACAGACATGCGAACTTCGGCAAACTTCCTATTGTAGCTCAAACCCCATCAAAACTTGACCGAATCGACTCAAAGTACCGTCGCACACCCAAGTACAACCTTTTACTTGAAAACTGTATAGTCTGACTGTTGTCATAGTTTGGCCCAAGTGTGCAACTACTTTTCATGTGGTGATATGCAATACACGACTCATACAAACGCCAACATTACCGAAAAACCAGCGAAATGGAAACAAATCACTTTCTACTCCAGTTCATGCCGACTTATCCAACCAAAACATGAAGTTTGGCTTTTGTATCGTATTGCCCCACATACGACATGACTTATTACGTGTGCACAGACATGCGAACTTCGGCAAACTTCCTATTGTAGCTCAAACCCCATCAAAACTTGACCGAATCGACTCAAAGTACCGTCGCACACCCAAGTACAACCTTTTACTTGAAAACTGTATAGTCTGACTGTTGTCATAGTTTGGGCTATGTGCAAGACTACTTTTCATGTGGTGATATGCAATACACGACTCATACAAACGCCAACATTACCGAAAAACCAGCGAAATGGAAACAAATCACTTTCTACTCCAGTTCATGCCGACTTATCCAACCAAAACATGAAGTTTGGCTTTTGTATCGTATTGCCCTACATACGGCATGACTTATTACGTGTGCACAGACATGCGAACTTCGGCAAACTTCCTATTGTAGCTCAAACCCCATCAAAACTTGACCGAATCGACTCAAAGTACCGTCGCACACCCAAGTACAACCTTTCACTTGAAAACTGTATAGTCTGACTGTTGTCATAGTTTGGGCTATGTGCAAGACTACTTTTCATGTGGTGATATGCAATACACGACTCATACAAACGCCAACATTACCGAAAAACCAGCGAAATGGAAACAAATCACTTTCTACTCCAGTTCATGCCGACTTATCCAACCAAAACATGAAGTTTGGCTTTTGTATCGTATTGCCCCACATACGACATGACTTATTACGTGTGCACAGACATGCGAACTTCGGCAAACTTCCTATTGTAGCTCAAACCCCATCAAAACTTGACCGAATCGACTCAAAGTACCGTCGCACACCCAAGTACAACCTTTCACTTGAAAACTGTATAGTCTGACTGTTGTCATAGTTTGGGCTATGTGCAAGACTACTTTTCATGTGGTGATATGCAATACACGACTCATACAAACGCCAACATTACCGAAAAACCAGCGAAATGGAAACAAATCACTTTCTACTCCAGTTCATGCCGACTTATCCAACCAAAACATGAAGTTTGGCTTTTGTATCGTATTGCCCCACATACGACATGACTTATTACGTGTGCACAGACATGCGAACTTCGGCAAACTTCCTATTGTAGCTCAAACCCCATCAAAACTTGACCGAATCGACTCAAAGTACCGTCGCACACCCAAGTACAACCTTTTACTTGAAAACTGTATAGTCTGACTGTTGTCATAGTTTGGCCCAAGTGTGCAACTACTTTTCATGTGGTGATATGCAATACACGACTCATACAAACGCCAACATTACCGAAAAACCAGCGAAATGGAAACAAATCACTTTCTACTCCAGTTCATGCCGACTTATCCAACCAAAACATGAAGTTTGGCTTTTGTATCGTATTGCCCTACATACGGCATGACTTATTACGTGTGCACAGACATGCGAACTTCGGCAAACTTCCTATTGTAGCTCAAACCCCATCAAAACTTGACCGAATCGACTCAAAGTACCGTCGCACACCCAAGTACAACCTTTCACTTGAAAACTGTATAGTCTGACTGTTGTCATAGTTTGGGCTATGTGCAAGACTACTTTTCATGTGGTGATATGCAATACACGACTCATACAAACGCCAACATTACCGAAAAACCAGCGAAATGGAAACAAATCACTTTCTACTCCAGTTTATGCCGACTTATCCAACCAAAACATGAAGTTTGGCTTTTGTATCGTATTGCCCTACATACGGCATGACTTATTACGTGTGCACAGACATGCGAACTTCGGCAAACTTCCTATTGTAGCTCAAACCCCATCAAAACTTGACCGAATCGACTCAAAGTACCGTCGCACACCCAAGTACAACCTTTCACTTGAAAACTGTATAGTCTGACTGTTGTCATAGTTTGGGCTATGTGCAAGACTACTTTTCATGTGGTGATATGCAATACACGACTCATACAAACGCCAACATTACCGAAAAACCAGCGAAATGGAAACAAATCACTTTCTACTCCAGTTCATGCCGACTTATCCAACCAAAACATGAAGTTTGGCTTTTGTATCGTATTGCCCCACATACGACATGACTTATTACGTGTGCACAGACATGCGAACTTCGCCAAACTTCCTATTGTAGCTCAAAACCCACCAAAAACTTGACCGAATTACTTTTCCTGCCTACACTAAATTCCATCACTACTCAAACTACTATAATATTCTTCACATACATCTATTTACTAACAAATACATTATATTAATTTTAATCTTTTAATCAATATACAGCATTTACCTTATCACCACATTTTGTTGTCACAAATCCCAACTTTATTAGTTCTTTTTCTACTTACAACAATATCACTTCCTCAACCAACATATTTTCTATCACTTCATATTTTTTCCACAAATCTATCTTTGACATGTTGATTATTAATACAATACCAATTTTTCGGCGAACGAAAATATATCACCACCAATTATACTAATTTTATATTTACAGCGGTTTTGTAATTATTTACTTCGCAGAACATTTCCGTCGTTGTTTGTATAGTCCGACTATTGCCATAGTTTGGGCTATGTGAACGACTACTTTTTATGTGGTGATATGCAATACACGACTCATACAAACGCCAACATTACCGAAAAACCAGCGAAATGGAAACAAATCACTTTCTACTTCAGTTTATGCCGACTTATCCAACCAAAACATGAAGTTTAACTTTGTATTATGTTGAACCAAAACCTACAAGACGGAATTATTTATGCTGCGTTCAATATCGTGAAGAAAATCATATGTTTTCAAGCTAGTTTTCGAGAAAAGCATGTTTCTTGCGCTTATACAAAGTTGAAGATCTTTTTCAGTGCTCCTGATTTGCCCATGCAATCGATCAGGCGTGATTGTATATGTGTGCAAAGTTTGAGGGGCACTTTCCAAGTTCGTTTTCAAAGGAACATGCCTACTATACCCTGACGATGGAGTCGATCAGGTGCTGGAGACAAACTGTTTTGTCACTACAGCTAGCAAATATCGGTCGCCAGCTGATGCACATAGTGCTAAGTTAACGACCACAATCCGTTGGTTTTGGTCTCGTCCTCATGTCACTAAAGTGAATTTCCGATTTAGTGACATGCACCTAGATAAAGCCTGGTATCTTTGCTTACAAACCTCTTCATGATTTGTAACCTTTATGAACACCCACTAAGTTGACCATGCTGCGTTCAATAAGGTGAAGAAAACCATATGTTTTCAAGCTAGTTTTCGAGAAAAGCATGTTTCTTGCGCTTATACAAAGTTGAAGATCTTTTTCAGTGCTCCTGATTTGCCCATGCAATCGATCAGGCGTGATTGTATATGTGTGCAAAGTTTGAGGTGCACTTTCCAAGTTCGTTTTCAAAGGAACATGCCTACTATACCCTGACGATGGAGTCGATCTGGTGCTGGAGACAAACTGTTTTGTCACTACAGCTAGCAAATATCGGTTGCCAGCTGATGTACGTAGTACTAAGTTAACGACCACAATCAGTTGGTTTTGGTCTCGTCTTCATGTCACTAAAGCGAATTTCCTCTTTAGTGACATGCACCAATATAAAGCCTGGTATCTTTGCCTACAAGCATCTTCATGACTTGTAACCTTTGTGAACACCCACTAAGTCGACCATGCTGCGTTCAATAATGTGAAGAAAATCATATGTTTTCAAGCTAGTTTTCGAGAAAAGCATGTTTCTTGCGCTTATACAAAGTTGAAGATCTTTTTCAGTGCTCCTGATTTGCCCATGCAATCGATCAGGCGTGATTGTATATGTGTGCAAAGTTTGAGGGGCACTTTCCAAGTTCGTTTTCAAAGGAACATGCCTACTAAACCCTAAACCCTAAACCCTAAACCCTACAAACCCTACAATCACAAACCCTACAACCACAAACCCTACAACCACAAACCCTACAACCACAAACCCTACAACCACAAACCCTACAACCACAAACCCTACAACCACAAACCCTACAACCACATACACTATAACCACAAACACTACAACCACAAACACTACAACCACATACTCTTCAATCACTTACTCTACAATTATATACTGTAACAATCATATTTATTCTCTATCGATATACCTTACTATCATGTTGTTCACAACTACATACTTCAACTTTTTAAATCACAATATATATTACCATTTCCAATATTCCACTTCCCTTATCGCGCACATTTTACAACTATATACTATTCCACTACATATTCTTCTATCGTACTCTCTACAACCACATATATCAATATTATTTATTATTCTACGATTTCATTCATCTACAACCTTTTACTTTACTATAAATACTTTACTACTAAATAAACCTCATTTTATAATTTTACCACCATACCCTCCACTATAATCCTAAATTACTTCATTCTCTATATTATACAACTATATTCTTTATATTTGCATTTAATATAACCACCTCCAATATACCGCATTCTTAACCACACATACTATAACTTCATACTCATTAACCACATACTTTACAAACTTATACGCTACCATTATTTTTTCTACTATCACATTCACTACAACCACATATCCCATCATCACCAACTACTCTACAATTTTATTCATATACATACTTATATTCTACCAACAAACATTCTACAATCACATAACCAACCGTCACCAATTCCACTGCTATACTCTACATTACTATCTTCTACTATTACATATTTTACAACATCATTCTGTACACATTCTTCCTCTATAATCAATACAAATTTACCAAATTCCTTACCAAAATTTATTTCCCCTTATCTTACTCTACCACTACCTTCTCTATTATTTCATATTAAATACTCCCCACCTTTAAAACCGCATCCATTTCCTTTATCAACTTTAATATCACTTTCTCTATAACTACACACTCTACTACCTTATACACTTTTATCACCATTTTTATTACAACCCTCATTATTTTCAAATCTTCTTTCACTTACTATACTCTTACTTTGTTCCTACATAAAATCTATCACTACAAATTCTGCTATAATTTTCTTCACATACACCTTTTTTTCAACAAATAACCTATATCGATTTCAATCCTTTACTCAATCTATAATATTCTACTTCGTCACCGTATTTATTATCACAAATTTCAACTTCATCATTTCATTTTTTTACTTACAATAACATTAATTCCGCTACCAACGTAAATTTTATCACTACATATTTATTACTACAATCCTTACCTTTATTCTGTATTTTTGTTTATACAATTATATCACATTTCCTGCTAACATAAATTCTATCACGACATATTCAACTATTATAATATTTACAGCGGTTTTGTAATTATTTTCTTCGCACAAAATTTCCGTCTCTGTTTGTATCCTGACATGGCTTCGAAACCAACACCGATGATTGGATTATAATGGTTCTTTCTAGAAATGACACAGACGCATGGAATGTGTGCATTTAGTACACGGTTAAGATTGAAAAATAAACACTTCAGTTCATGATCTCTAGGATTTTAGCTTGGGAAGGCATAACGCTGTCGTTTGGGTGTAACAACTATACTTCTGTTTAGCCTGCGATGTTCTTCAAAGCTGTGTGGTGAAGTGGTTCTGCGAAATCGCAAGATTGCAGGAGTCCTCTTGCACACTGCGCCCGAACTGCCGACTAACGGAGGGGGTACTCCGATCTTCCGTGAAGTTACTTGATCTCACCTTGTGTACCCGTCGGTGGGACTAGATCGCTCCTCGGGTGATCTCGATTAGACGCGCTTGTTGTCGATCCTCCTGTCTGACAGGACAGCGGGAGAGGTGGCAGCAGCGGGGATACTTCTACTCGCTGCACCGCGTAGTTATCGAGCTTCGATCTTGGCTGATCTTGGCTGTACTTGGTCGATCTTGTACTGACCAGTGTCGATCTTAGCTCGGGGGGTCTTGTGGTCGGTGTGTGACCTTTATCCAATAGTTCCAATACGTGCTTGCCGCTTCCTATAGCGGGGTCTTGAGATTTGAGGGTTGACGAACGTCCAGCCAAGCAATCTGGGCGTAGGGATTCTACTTAATGTCGATCTTGATCCTGCGTGACGTCGGGAGGGCCAATCTTGTATATCCCTACCCGGAATAGCGTAGATGAAGGAAGACTTGTGCAGTAGAAGGTAAAAGCAACTCTGAATTAATTGTTAATGTCCTATGCTTCCCATCTGTGGTTATCCATACTGCACTGGCTTCTTAAACCCCATAATAAAACTAAGATCGATATTTGCCTGTCAAGATCGATATCGCGTGGGTACAATCATCTTGGGCGGGGATGATGGCACACGCATTCACTTGGTCATTATAGTGAGTGTCACTATATCGAGGATCACCATAGAGAGGGATTGCTCTTGATCTCGATTGACGGGACGAGATCGAAATCGGAAAACTTCTCATCTGCTTCACCACAGCTGCAGACATCTTTAAGTTGCATTTCGCTGCGTGTGAATTGATAGCAGTTTCAAATCTCGCTATTAACAACAGAATTGACTCCATCACTAGCGTTGGCAGTGCTGGCACCTAGTAACAGAGACTTTTCAATTGCATTAAGTATGCGTGCTCACTATGGCACACCAGGGTAAAACAATCCCGTGTCATCAGTGAAACGCTCCAATCAAATACGCACTCGTCATCACATCATGTACTGAAGCGTCTGCCAACAACGGTCGTCTTATCTTCTCGCTCTCGCATCAACTAGACGATCAACTTTAGGATGGTCTAGTATGCATCTTCCCGAAATTTCAGCTCTTTCCGACCCGTTTTGTGCTCGGAATGTGTACTTCTTTCTGATTGGTTGTTGCGCCTGTCTATACCCAACCTAGGTGTGTTAAAGATGCCTACCATCTACTTCAACATGTCTATATCAAGTTTCGTTGCATTCCAGCCAATAGTGGCGAAGTTAGAACGATTCCAAAATGTGTATGCTATTGTGTGTACCTAATCTAGTGAATCCAGGCTGCCCAATATTGCTTGGTTTGGGTCAACAGATGTCAAGGGCCCCCGGATACACGTTCGCTAGGACCCCCGGATGCCTAAAATAAGGCCTCTAACAGGACCCCCAGGACCCCCAGATACACGTGTATCCGCGGCGGAATATATATAGCATGTCCGGGGTCGAGTTTGGAGGCGGTCACTTTGAATGGCGGTATTGAGGTCAATACTTGGTCGTATGACGCAACCGAGGCCGCAAATCATATCTACATGCCACGGTGCGTCGATTGGCGTTATCGGAGCGAGTGTAGCATCTATATCCAGTATCGTCCTGGCTATGTAAAAATCGCACACATTTCCACATAGATACAGTCGTTCGGACATGGTTGTCTGGGTAATGCTGGATATCAGTGCTCAAACATGTGCACCTATAATGTGTAGTCACTTACCATATGTTCTGTGCACAAAAAAGACGCTTCATCGCGATGGAATTCTCAACTAGATCGCTTCCACCGCGATTTTCGCGTTGACATTCGAATTACAGTGCTGTGAACGTATTGAATACGGATTTCACTTGATTTCAGTATAGAATACTCATCTCTCATTCAGTGGATGAAATCATGGTAGATGTGCAACCTAATTCGACACCACATAGGAAGGAATGCTCTGTATTACGACTACAAAGCCACTTGTAGGAATGTGCTTTTGTTGGACTTCAAAATGGACGTCGATCGATGATTGGCTGAATCATTCGTACCGCAACATATGGTAAACACTACGATCAACATTAGAAAGGTCTATTATGCATCTTCCCGAAATTTCAGCTCTTTCCGACCCGTTTTGTGCTCGGAATGTGTACTTCTTTCTGATTGGTTGTTGCGCCTGTCTATACCCAACCTAGGTGTGTTAAAGATGCCTACCATCTACTTCAACATGTCTATATCAAGTTTCGTTGCATTCCAGCCAATAGTGGCGAAGTTAGAACGATTCCAAAATGTGTATGCTATTGTGTGTACCTAATCTAGTGAATCCAGGCTGCCCAATATTGCTTGATTTGGGTCAACAGATGTCAAGGGCCCCCGGATACACGTTCGCTAGGACCCCGGATGCCTAAGATAAGGCCTCTAACAGGACCCCCAGGACCCCCAGATACACGTGTATCCGCGGCGGAATATATATAGCATGTCCGGGGTCGAGTTTGGAGGCGGTCACTTTGAATGGCGGTATTGAGGTCAATACTTGGTCGTATGACGCAACCGAGGCCGCAAATCATATCTACATGCCACGGTGCGTCGATTGGCGTTATCGGAGCGAGTGTAGCATCTATATCCAGTATCGTCCTGGCTATGTAAAAATCGCACACATTTCCACATAGATACAGTCGTTCGGACATGGTTGTCTGGGTAATGCTGGATATCAGTGCTCAAACATGTGCACCTATAATGTGTAGTCACTTACCATATGTTCTGTGCACAAAAAAGACGCTTCATCGCGATGGAATTCTCAACTAGATCGCTTCCACCGCGATTTTCGCGTTGACATTCGAATTACAGTGCTGTGAACGTATTGAATACGGATTTCACTTGATTTCAGTATAGAATACTCATCTCTCATTCAGTGGATGAAATCATGGTAGATGTGCAACCTAATTCGACACCACATAGGAAGGAATGCTCTGTATTACGACTACAAAGCCACTTGTAGGAATGTGCTTTTGTTGGACTTCAAAATGGACGTCGATCGATGATTGGCTGAATCATTCGTACCGCAACATATGGTAAACACTACGATCAACATTAGAAAGGTCTATTATGCATCTTCCCGAAATTTCAGCTCTTTCCGACCCGTTTTGTGCTCGGAATGTGTACTTCTTTCTGATTGGTTGTTGCGCCTGTCTATACCCAACCTAGGTGTGTTAAAGATGCCTACCATCTACTTCAACATGTCTATATCAAGTTTCGTTGCATTCCAGCCAATAGTGGCGAAGTTAGAACGATTCCAAAATGTGTATGCTATTGTGTGTACCTAATCTAGTGAATCCAGGCTGCCCAATATTGCTTGATTTGGGTCAACAGATGTCAAGGGCCCCCGGATACACGTTCGCTAGGACCCCCGGATGCCTAAGATAAGGCCTCTAACAGGACCCCCAGGACCCCCAGATACACGTGTATCCGCGGCGGAATATATATAGCATGTCCGGGGTCGAGTTTGGAGGCGGTCACTTTGAATGGCGGTATTGAGGTCAATACTTGGTCGTATGACGCAACCGAGGCCGCAAATCATATCTACATGCCACGGTGCGTCGATTGGCGTTATCGGAGCGAGTGTAGCATCTATATCCAGTATCGTCCTGGCTATGTAAAAATCGCACACATTTCCACATAGATACAGTCGTTCGGACATGGTTGTCTGGGTAATGCTGGATATCAGTGCTCAAACATGTGCACCTATAATGTGTAGTCACTTACCATATGTTCTGTGCACAAAAAAGACGCTTCATCGCGATGGAATTCTCAACTAGATCGCTTCCACCGCGATTTTCGCGTTGACATTCGAATTACAGTGCTGTGAACGTATTGAATACGGATTTCACTTGATTTCAGTATAGAATACTCATCTCTCATTCAGTGGATGAAATCATGGTAGATGTGCAACCTAATTCGACACCACATAGGAAGGAATGCTCTGTATTACGACTACAAAGCCACTTGTAGGAATGTGCTTTTGTTGGACTTCAAAATGGACGTCGATCGATGATTGGCTGAATCATTCGTACCGCAACATATGGTAAACACTACGATCAACATTAGAAAGGTCTATTATGCATCTTCCCGAAATTTCAGCTCTTTCCGACCCGTTTTGTGCTCGGAATGTGTACTTCTTTCTGATTGGTTGTTGCGCCTGTCTATACCCAACCTAGGTGTGTTAAAGATGCCTACCATCTACTTCAACATGTCTATATCAAGTTTCGTTGCATTCCAGCCAATAGTGGCGAAGTTAGAACGATTCCAAAATGTGTATGCTATTGTGTGTACCTAATCTAGTGAATCCAGGCTGCCCAATATTGCTTGATTTGGGTCAACAGATGTCAAGGGCCCCCGGATACACGTTCGCTAGGACCCCCGGATGCCTAAGATAAGGCCTCTAACAGGACCCCCAGGACCCCCAGATACACGTGTATCCGCGGCGGAATATATATAGCATGTCCGGGGTCGAGTTTGGAGGCGGTCACTTTGAATGGCGGTATTGAGGTCAATACTTGGTCGTATGACGCAACCGAGGCCGCAAATCATATCTACATGCCACGGTGCGTCGATTGGCGTTATCGGAGCGAGTGTAGCATCTATATCCAGTATCGTCCTGGCTATGTAAAAATCGCACACATTTCCACATAGATACAGTCGTTCGGACATGGTTGTCTGGGTAATGCTGGATATCAGTGCTCAAACATGTGCACCTATAATGTGTAGTCACTTACCATATGTTCTGTGCACAAAAAAGACGCTTCATCGCGATGGAATTCTCAACTAGATCGCTTCCACCGCGATTTTCGCGTTGACATTCGAATTACAGTGCTGTGAACGTATTGAATACGGATTTCACTTGATTTCAGTATAGAATACTCATCTCTCATTCAGTGGATGAAATCATGGTAGATGTGCAACCTAATTCGACACCACATAGGAAGGAATGCTCTGTATTACGACTACAAAGCCACTTGTAGGAATGTGCTTTTGTTGGACTTCAAAATGGACGTCGATCGATGATTGGCTGAATCATTCGTACCGCAACATATGGTAAACACTACGATCAACATTAGAAAGGTCTATTATGCATCTTCCCGAAATTTCAGCTCTTTCCGACCCGTTTTGTGCTCGGAATGTGTACTTCTTTCTGATTGGTTGTTGCGCCTGTCTATACCCAACCTAGGTGTGTTAAAGATGCCTACCATCTACTTCAACATGTCTATATCAAGTTTCGTTGCATTCCAGCCAATAGTGGCGAAGTTAGAACGATTCCAAAATGTGTATGCTATTGTGTGTACCTAATCTAGTGAATCCAGGCTGCCCAATATTGCTTGATTTGGGTCAACAGATGTCAAGGGCCCCCGGATACACGTTCGCTAGGACCCCCGGATGCCTAAGATAAGGCCTCTAACAGGACCCCCAGGACCCCCAGATACACGTGTATCCGCGGCGGAATATATATAGCATGTCCGGGGTCGAGTTTGGAGGCGGTCACTTTGAATGGCGGTATTGAGGTCAATACTTGGTCGTATGACGCAACCGAGGCCGCAAATCATATCTACATGCCACGGTGCGTCGATTGGCGTTATCGGAGCGAGTGTAGCATCTATATCCAGTATCGTCCTGGCTATGTAAAAATCGCACACATTTCCACATAGATACAGTCGTTCGGACATGGTTGTCTGGGTAATGCTGGATATCAGTGCTCAAACATGTGCACCTATAATGTGTAGTCACTTACCATATGTTCTGTGCACAAAAAAGACGCTTCATCGCGATGGAATTCTCAACTAGATCGCTTCCACCGCGATTTTCGCGTTGACATTCGAATTACAGTGCTGTGAACGTATTGAATACGGATTTCACTTGATTTCAGTATAGAATACTCATCTCTCATTCAGTGGATGAAATCATGGTAGATGTGCAACCTAATTCGACACCACATAGGAAGGAATGCTCTGTATTACGACTACAAAGCCACTTGTAGGAATGTGCTTTTGTTGGACTTCAAAATGGACGTCGATCGATGATTGGCTGAATCATTCGTACCGCAACATATGGTAAACACTACGATCAACATTAGAAAGGTCTATTATGCATCTTCCCGAAATTTCAGCTCTTTCCGACCCGTTTTGTGCTCGGAATGTGTACTTCTTTCTGATTGGTTGTTGCGCCTGTCTATACCCAACCTAGGTGTGTTAAAGATGCCTACCATCTACTTCAACATGTCTATATCAAGTTTCGTTGCATTCCAGCCAATAGTGGCGAAGTTAGAACGATTCCAAAATGTGTATGCTATTGTGTGTACCTAATCTAGTGAATCCAGGCTGCCCAATATTGCTTGATTTGGGTCAACAGATGTCAAGGGCCCCCGGATACACGTTCGCTAGGACCCCCGGATGCCTAAGATAAGGCCTCTAACAGGACCCCCAGGACCCCCAGATACACGTGTATCCGCGGCGGAATATATATAGCATGTCCGGGGTCGAGTTTGGAGGCGGTCACTTTGAATGGCGGTATTGAGGTCAATACTTGGTCGTATGACGCAACCGAGGCCGCAAATCATATCTACATGCCACGGTGCGTCGATTGGCGTTATCGGAGCGAGTGTAGCATCTATATCCAGTATCGTCCTGGCTATGTAAAAATCGCACACATTTCCACATAGATACAGTCGTTCGGACATGGTTGTCTGGGTAATGCTGGATATCAGTGCTCAAACATGTGCACCTATAATGTGTAGTCACTTACCATATGTTCTGTGCACAAAAAAGACGCTTCATCGCGATGGAATTCTCAACTAGATCGCTTCCACCGCGATTTTCGCGTTGACATTCGAATTACAGTGCTGTGAACGTATTGAATACGGATTTCACTTGATTTCAGTATAGAATACTCATCTCTCATTCAGTGGATGAAATCATGGTAGATGTGCAACCTAATTCGACACCACATAGGAAGGAATGCTCTGTATTACGACTACAAAGCCACTTGTAGGAATGTGCTTTTGTTGGACTTCAAAATGGACGTCGATCGATGATTGGCTGAATCATTCGTACCGCAACATATGGTAAACACTACGATCAACATTAGAAAGGTCTATTATGCATCTTCCCGAAATTTCAGCTCTTTCCGACCCGTTTTGTGCTCGGAATGTGTACTTCTTTCTGATTGGTTGTTGCGCCTGTCTATACCCAACCTAGGTGTGTTAAAGATGCCTACCATCTACTTCAACATGTCTATATCAAGTTTCGTTGCATTCCAGCCAATAGTGGCGAAGTTAGAACGATTCCAAAATGTGTATGCTATTGTGTGTACCTAATCTAGTGAATCCAGGCTGCCCAATATTGCTTGATTTGGGTCAACAGATGTCAAGGGCCCCCGGATACACGTTCGCTAGGACCCCCGGATGCCTAAGATAAGGCCTCTAACAGGACCCCCAGGACCCCCAGATACACGTGTATCCGCGGCGGAATATATATAGCATGTCCGGGGTCGAGTTTGGAGGCGGTCACTTTGAATGGCGGTATTGAGGTCAATACTTGGTCGTATGACGCAACCGAGGCCGCAAATCATATCTACATGCCACGGTGCGTCGATTGGCGTTATCGGAGCGAGTGTAGCATCTATATCCAGTATCGTCCTGGCTATGTAAAAATCGCACACATTTCCACATAGATACAGTCGTTCGGACATGGTTGTCTGGGTAATGCTGGATATCAGTGCTCAAACATGTGCACCTATAATGTGTAGTCACTTACCATATGTTCTGTGCACAAAAAAGACGCTTCATCGCGATGGAATTCTCAACTAGATCGCTTCCACCGCGATTTTCGCGTTGACATTCGAATTACAGTGCTGTGAACGTATTGAATACGGATTTCACTTGATTTCAGTATAGAATACTCATCTCTCATTCAGTGGATGAAATCATGGTAGATGTGCAACCTAATTCGACACCACATAGGAAGGAATGCTCTGTATTACGACTACAAAGCCACTTGTAGGAATGTGCTTTTGTTGGACTTCAAAATGGACGTCGATCGATGATTGGCTGAATCATTCGTACCGCAACATATGGTAAACACTACGATCAACATTAGAAAGGTCTATTATGCATCTTCCCGAAATTTCAGCTCTTTCCGACCCGTTTTGTGCTCGGAATGTGTACTTCTTTCTGATTGGTTGTTGCGCCTGTCTATACCCAACCTAGGTGTGTTAAAGATGCCTACCATCTACTTCAACATGTCTATATCAAGTTTCGTTGCATTCCAGCCAATAGTGGCGAAGTTAGAACGATTCCAAAATGTGTATGCTATTGTGTGTACCTAATCTAGTGAATCCAGGCTGCCCAATATTGCTTGATTTGGGTCAACAGATGTCAAGGGCCCCCGGATACACGTTCGCTAGGACCCCCGGATGCCTAAGATAAGGCCTCTAACAGGACCCCCAGGACCCCCAGATACACGTGTATCCGCGGCGGAATATATATAGCATGTCCGGGGTCGAGTTTGGAGGCGGTCACTTTGAATGGCGGTATTGAGGTCAATACTTGGTCGTATGACGCAACCGAGGCCGCAAATCATATCTACATGCCACGGTGCGTCGATTGGCGTTATCGGAGCGAGTGTAGCATCTATATCCAGTATCGTCCTGGCTATGTAAAAATCGCACACATTTCCACATAGATACAGTCGTTCGGACATGGTTGTCTGGGTAATGCTGGATATCAGTGCTCAAACATGTGCACCTATAATGTGTAGTCACTTACCATATGTTCTGTGCACAAAAAAGACGCTTCATCGCGATGGAATTCTCAACTAGATCGCTTCCACCGCGATTTTCGCGTTGACATTCGAATTACAGTGCTGTGAACGTATTGAATACGGATTTCACTTGATTTCAGTATAGAATACTCATCTCTCATTCAGTGGATGAAATCATGGTAGATGTGCAACCTAATTCGACACCACATAGGAAGGAATGCTCTGTATTACGACTACAAAGCCACTTGTAGGAATGTGCTTTTGTTGGACTTCAAAATGGACGTCGATCGATGATTGGCTGAATCATTCGTACCGCAACATATGGTAAACACTACGATCAACATTAGAAAGGTCTATTATGCATCTTCCCGAAATTTCAGCTCTTTCCGACCCGTTTTGTGCTCGGAATGTGTACTTCTTTCTGATTGGTTGTTGCGCCTGTCTATACCCAACCTAGGTGTGTTAAAGATGCCTACCATCTACTTCAACATGTCTATATCAAGTTTCGTTGCATTCCAGCCAATAGTGGCGAAGTTAGAACGATTCCAAAATGTGTATGCTATTGTGTGTACCTAATCTAGTGAATCCAGGCTGCCCAATATTGCTTGATTTGGGTCAACAGATGTCAAGGGCCCCCGGATACACGTTCGCTAGGACCCCCGGATGCCTAAGATAAGGCCTCTAACAGGACCCCCAGGACCCCCAGATACACGTGTATCCGCGGCGGAATATATATAGCATGTCCGGGGTCGAGTTTGGAGGCGGTCACTTTGAATGGCGGTATTGAGGTCAATACTTGGTCGTATGACGCAACCGAGGCCGCAAATCATATCTACATGCCACGGTGCGTCGATTGGCGTTATCGGAGCGAGTGTAGCATCTATATCCAGTATCGTCCTGGCTATGTAAAAATCGCACACATTTCCACATAGATACAGTCGTTCGGACATGGTTGTCTGGGTAATGCTGGATATCAGTGCTCAAACATGTGCACCTATAATGTGTAGTCACTTACCATATGTTCTGTGCACAAAAAAGACGCTTCATCGCGATGGAATTCTCAACTAGATCGCTTCCACCGCGATTTTCGCGTTGACATTCGAATTACAGTGCTGTGAACGTATTGAATACGGATTTCACTTGATTTCAGTATAGAATACTCATCTCTCATTCAGTGGATGAAATCATGGTAGATGTGCAACCTAATTCGACACCACATAGGAAGGAATGCTCTGTATTACGACTACAAAGCCACTTGTAGGAATGTGCTTTTGTTGGACTTCAAAATGGACGTCGATCGATGATTGGCTGAATCATTCGTACCGCAACATATGGTAAACACTACGATCAACATTAGAAAGGTCTATTATGCATCTTCCCGAAATTTCAGCTCTTTCCGACCCGTTTTGTGCTCGGAATGTGTACTTCTTTCTGATTGGTTGTTGCGCCTGTCTATACCCAACCTAGGTGTGTTAAAGATGCCTACCATCTACTTCAACATGTCTATATCAAGTTTCGTTGCATTCCAGCCAATAGTGGCGAAGTTAGAACGATTCCAAAATGTGTATGCTATTGTGTGTACCTAATCTAGTGAATCCAGGCTGCCCAATATTGCTTGATTTGGGTCAACAGATGTCAAGGGCCCCCGGATACACGTTCGCTAGGACCCCCGGATGCCTAAGATAAGGCCTCTAACAGGACCCCCAGGACCCCCAGATACACGTGTATCCGCGGCGGAATATATATAGCATGTCCGGGGTCGAGTTTGGAGGCGGTCACTTTGAATGGCGGTATTGAGGTCAATACTTGGTCGTATGACGCAACCGAGGCCGCAAATCATATCTACATGCCACGGTGCGTCGATTGGCGTTATCGGAGCGAGTGTAGCATCTATATCCAGTATCGTCCTGGCTATGTAAAAATCGCACACATTTCCACATAGATACAGTCGTTCGGACATGGTTGTCTGGGTAATGCTGGATATCAGTGCTCAAACATGTGCACCTATAATGTGTAGTCACTTACCATATGTTCTGTGCACAAAAAAGACGCTTCATCGCGATGGAATTCTCAACTAGATCGCTTCCACCGCGATTTTCGCGTTGACATTCGAATTACAGTGCTGTGAACGTATTGAATACGGATTTCACTTGATTTCAGTATAGAATACTCATCTCTCATTCAGTGGATGAAATCATGGTAGATGTGCAACCTAATTCGACACCACATAGGAAGGAATGCTCTGTATTACGACTACAAAGCCACTTGTAGGAATGTGCTTTTGTTGGACTTCAAAATGGACGTCGATCGATGATTGGCTGAATCATTCGTACCGCAACATATGGTAAACACTACGATCAACATTAGAAAGGTCTATTATGCATCTTCCCGAAATTTCAGCTCTTTCCGACCCGTTTTGTGCTCGGAATGTGTACTTCTTTCTGATTGGTTGTTGCGCCTGTCTATACCCAACCTAGGTGTGTTAAAGATGCCTACCATCTACTTCAACATGTCTATATCAAGTTTCGTTGCATTCCAGCCAATAGTGGCGAAGTTAGAACGATTCCAAAATGTGTATGCTATTGTGTGTACCTAATCTAGTGAATCCAGGCTGCCCAATATTGCTTGATTTGGGTCAACAGATGTCAAGGGCCCCCGGATACACGTTCGCTAGGACCCCCGGATGCCTAAGATAAGGCCTCTAACAGGACCCCCAGGACCCCCAGATACACGTGTATCCGCGGCGGAATATATATAATATATATTTTATATTGCACCTTCCAACTTCCCACATCCCTTATCACATACACTTTTTCTTCATATTCATTCAATCACACACTTTGCAACTTTATACCTAACATTACATATTATTTTATTATACTCTCTATAACAACATATATTACCATGATGTTTTTTACATGATATTCATTTAAAACCTTATACTTCACTATCAACTATTTTACTACTACATCAACTAACTTCTGTAATTTTACTACAATACTCTTCACTACTATCATATACTACTTCGTCCTTCATACTACACAAATATATCCTATACAATCACATTTACTATAACAACTTTTAATTTATCACTTTCTTAACTACACACACTGTTACTTCATACCCATTAACAACATACTTTACAACCTTATTATCTACCGTCACAAATTCTACTGTCGCGTTCTCTGTAAACACATTTCCCACCACCATCAACCACTCTAATGTTATTGTCATCTTCATCCTCATATTCTACCAACAAACATTCTACAACCACACAACTCACCATCAACAATTTCACTACCGTACTCTACATTAATATCCACTACTACTTCGTCCTTTGCAATATCATTCTCTCTATTTTTTCTCTTTAATCACAATTTAATTACCACACCCCATACCATAATTTATTTTACTTATTCGTACTCTACGATTATCTCTACTATCTGATATTAAATCATAACCACCTGTAAACCTACATACCTTACCTCTACTAATTTGACTATATCTTACTTTATAACTACATACTCTACTACGATATACATCCTTGTTACAATTTCACCACAAACCTCGCCATTTTCAATTTTCCTATTCACTTACTATTCCATTACTTTTCCTTCCTACAAACATCAATTTTGTCAATTGTTTATCTACTTACAATAATATCACTTCCTCTACTAACATAAAATATATCACTACATATTTATTTCCACAAACCTTATATTTAACATTTTTCTACATGCCATACAATTAATTTTCTGCTAACAAAAAACTTTCACGTGTCTACAATCACATACACTGTAAACCCAAACACTACAATATCGTACTCTACAACTGTATACTATAATATATTATTACATTTTGTACCAATACATACTATACAACTATATTATATATCATATATTCATATTTAATATACACCATTCTCCATCACATTCTCTATCAGTTTATATTCATTCAACCACATATTTTATAACTTATATTCCACCACTACCAATTCTACTATCATCTACAACCTCATACTCTACCAACATATATGCCACTACCACTTAACCCACCATTACTAATTTTACTTTCATATCCTACAATACTATCCTTTACTACCTTTATAGTACACTTCTCTATAACTTTTTCCTCTATAATACATTCTTTAACTTTACACCATATCCCTCATCATAATCTCTTTTACAATTACACATTCTATCATTAATCGATCTACCATTTTATATTTTATCATCTTCAACTTTATCACATATATTACCCCTTGTCAAATTTACTATCATTTGCTCTATAACTACACATTCTACTACCCTTCACACTATTATCAACATTGTTTACCACAAACCTCATCATTTTTTATTTTCTCCACTTACTATACCATTTTCTTACTTCTAAACAAACTTTATCACTACTCCTACGACTGACTATAGTATTCTTCACACAAAACGTTTTACTAACAAACAGTCATTACCTATTTCAATGTTTTACTCATTCTACAATACCTTACTTTATATACTTTCACGAACCTCATCTTTATCAGAAAAATCTACTTACGATACCATCACACACCCTACCGACATCAATTCTACCACCACATAATCAATTCGTATAATATTTACTCACACTTATTTGCTAAGATGCATTTTTATAATAATTTTAAACATTAATTCATTATAGAACATCTTACTTAAATAACCGCTTAAATGCTCCTTCTTATAATATTTCACATAAATTATAGTTTAATATTTATTGTACTTCACAATATTTTTACTTCTTTTACGTGTACTTATTTGCTACCTATCGATTAACAGTTTGCTCATGCTGTATACTTCATTTTATTTTTTTGATATTTTCAACATTTGTAACAATTTAATATATAATACACCTTAAAATAAATTATTTAATTATTTTACTTGTACGTATTTGCTAACTATCTATAAACAATTTCCGATATCCTCTTTACTTCTTTTCAATGTTTAGCAATATTAGGAGGATCGAACATTGCAAAAGCAGGGCTCATCTTTTGACTCTTTTCCCGCTCATAATTCCAATCACTTTTCGATGATATTTTTAATATGCTATCTCCGGGGGTAGCTTATTAAATGCTTACGAAACTCGAATCAATCTATCAACAGCATATGCTCGAAACGCGGAAGCAAAGACCGATTATCTTCAGCAGAACCTAGAAGAAGAACGTCGCCAGTGGAATGAAAGCGAGCAGGTCCACAGCGAGCAAGCAGAGCGTCAAACACAACGCAGGCAGGAACTTGTGCTGGAACTTCTCCGTCAAGGCAAATCGATCGATGATATAGAGGCGTTTGTGAATTTTTTTGCTAGGAATTTGATAAGATGGGGATGCCGAAAACAAGACGAAGATGCGCGTACACTATCGTAAACGAGGTCCAGGGAACTAAGGTCATTGCGATAGTTCTGCTGTAGTACGGTTGGATATGAATTGCTTGAGAATACAAAGAACGAAAAAATGATCCTTGTGCAACCATCACGTTTTCAACCTTAATATGACGAATCTTAATCTCTAAATACAGGTGAAGTATCATGGCAATGCTTGTAGAGAACGCAGCCATAGAATTCCTTCTGGATCGTGGCCTTTGACGATGGCCCACCGTTTTAAATCACGCCGAAATAGACAAGGGTCATCATCGTCGTAGTCAAAGGTGCCGTTTTCATCCCACTCCTTCTCCTCCCTAGAAGAACACTCAGAGTCACCCCATTCGTCATTAAAATCAATCATCATGTTGTGAAGTCTGATGCATGGCGTGATCCACTTTAAAACGCTTTCCATGCTCTCTTCTCGGTTAATCTGTGTGTCCGTAGCGCCTTCAGCGACCCCCATATAATCTTAAAAATCCAATAGTGTGTTCATTCGCAACACGAGCGTGAGCAACGCAAGTGTTGAAGTCTTCGATCTGTGCCACGTAAATTCGGCTTATAAGCAGGGACAATTGAATTACGCATTAAGTCGGCTGGGATTGCGGGATCCGCAAGTAAATATGCGCCGCAGGAAAAGAAATGATGGTTGAATTCGTCTTTGGATAGAGTCATTTTCTGATTGATAGTACTATCTGAGCAGGATTCCGGTCATCCACTAAAGAAAGCAATAATCCGGCGCCACCAAGGTGGGTCGCCCTTAATCTCATCGACGACACGTGAATACGTTCGTCTGTCCATCCTAGTTGTGCCACGAAACCACGAATCTGAAATTGAGTATCGACGGCATCAGCTTTAAAAACCGTGTTTTTTATCGATCGCTCTCTTCAAACTAAATACCAGGACGATTGTACAAGTTGTAATAGTTCAGATGCTTCGATTGCTATTGAAGAAAGTGTGGTGAAGTGGATAAGAAGTTTTTCTGACTCCGATCTTGTCCTGTCAATTGAGATCAAGCGCAATTCCTCCCTATGGTGATCCTCGATATAGTGACACTCACTATAGTGACCAAGTGAATGCATGCGCCATCATCCCCGCCCAAGACGATTGTACCCACGCGATATCGATCTCGGCAGGTAATATCGATCTTAGTTTTATTGCAGGTATTATGGAGCCAGTGCATTATGGAGAGCCACAGATAGGAAACATAGGACATTAACCATTAATTCAGAGTTGTTTTTACCTTCTACTACACAAGTCTTTCTTCATCTACGCTATTCCGGGCAGTGATATACAAGATTGTCCCTCCTGATGTTACGCAGATCGAGATCGACACTAAGTAGTGTGGTGTAGCGGGATCAGCAAAATCTGCGAGATCGCTAGATCCAACTTCCCACCAATGCCCGGACACCGACTAACGAAGGGGGTCCTCCGATGATCCGTGATCTGCTGAACTTGCTCACCTTGTGTACCCGTCGGTTGGGCTGGATCTTCCTCTCTTGGTGACTGCTAAGTTGCTCGATCGGTGTTGGTTGAACGTCTTGGCGTGACGTTGGGGTCGTAGAGTGGCGTGGAACTCTTCACACCACTCGCCAGTAGTAGATCCGGAGTCCAAGCGATTAGATCAAGCTTGGATCCGGCGGCCTAGATCTGGATCCGGCCTTGTAGTAATTCCTTTAGTGTTGATTTCCCTTTACGCGGGGTCCTTTGATTGCTTGGCGCTTCCTATAGCGCGATCTTGATCGTTGTGTGGCGAGGCCGATGAAACCTTTATCGCCCAGGGGGTTTGTATAGCGCAGCCCAAGATGTTCCTCAGGGTGTAAACCCAGAGAATCGACTTGAGAGTCAACAGCAAGGCGATTGATCCAGAGGTTCGCAGCCGCGAAGCTTTAAACCCAGAGAATCACTCCCCTTGGTTGGCGTGGGTACCACGTGTAATCCCTGTCGGCTCGTTTGTCTTCGACGGAACGCACTCCACCGATTGTAAGTGTAGCCTTGAAGAAGTGCAGGAGTGCACGTCTAATCCAGAACGCACCTCCACACCAAAAGGCAAACCCCGAGAATCAGATCACCCGAAACCCAGAATACTGCAGATTCAGGGTTCAGGATTTCAGTCAACTCCGGGACTTGGAACTTAGAAGACACCTTACCCAAATGCCCTCTTAGCTTGATAAAACCAACAAATACAGAGTATACAAACACTACAACTAGCCGTCACTTATTCTTTTGGACCCTCGGACGGTGGGTCACTCCTACACTAGGCTCACTCGAGTCCTAAATTCAGGGGCCTAGCTCCCCTGAGACTCACACAAACGCGCACCACCTCCAATACAGGAGGAAAATACAATCACTATCAATAACCTTCCCTTCACACAAGCAGTCAGTACAAAATCCTGGAGGCGACTACCTAGCACCCCAGAATACCCTTCGAGAATATGAAATGGGCTACCACGAGCACAGCAAGTGACCCAACTAGGATATGGAATAGATGGATCACTCCAGGAAGCTCAAGGCCATCACTGGTCCCCACCTAACTGGACTTGAGTTTGATGAAGTCCACACAGACGGTCGTCCTTCACCGTTGATGTGCCCTTAGCGTCCCGCGGTCGTAGTCTCGGGTCCTCCGGAATGGTCGTCGGCAGGCTTGGCCGAAGTCACTTGCGCAGTACAGGGAAAATTGAACTCTGTTTGTCTTTTATCAGCTACTTCTCTTTCTCTAACTTTTCTGCATTCTTTGGGCAAATATCTTCTCTTCACTATGCTTGAGGTCAAATATCTTGTCTTGAGTATACCTTGGGTTCAGCGGTCCAAACTTGCGATCGGCTTGCGATTCCATTGTTGTCAGGCTTCGAAAATACCAAATGTGGGTCCTTAGCCTTGGTCTAATATGACACGGGATTCCCTCTCGATTCCTTGAAAGTGTCCACTCTGCACATCCATGCTGATTCTTCAAGGTCACACATCACTTGATTGCAAACTGGCTTCGGACTGACTCGGAATCCAGAGAATCACGTGGCGCTCAGGGTCATCCCTGAGATTACTGTGAAACTCTGGGGGTCATTGGGGCCATGATGATCTCTGGATATTAGCTTGGGAGACACTTGATTTTGGTATTTAGAGTCTGGATTCACGATCCAAACCCAGAGATTCATCTTGAACTCTGGGTCACTCGTACTCAGGGGAGTGAACTCTGGGTAATAATGCGGTACTCTGGATATTAGGTCTGTTACGTCACAGACTCGCATATATCTCCATAAATCCAAGCACTTAGCGGGTTTGGCGGCCTCCTGCGCATGATCTCGATGGTAGTGGGTTGGTTTCTCAGGGTAATATGATCCTTTGTTGTTACTCTGATCCACAGCAAGATGAGGTGTACTCTGGGATACGTTCGCCAGAGACACTTTCCGCCAGTCTTTAGGCACTCATCGTAAGGGAAAGTCCGCAGCTGGACTGAATGTTCTTTGCACTCCTGGGTGTGCACTCCCAGGAGTCACACTTCCAGCCAGTTGGGCCCATCTGCGGTCAAGTACTGGATTCATCCCATAGCATCCCTTTCTTCCCACAGTCGCCATCCATGTCACACGGGTACAGCCGCTCCGTATCCAAGTCATCCACCAATCACAGTCCAATACACCCCCCAAGTCACAGAGGTGACGGCACGTCGTCGGCAATTTTCTGAAAACCGCCTCGTGTAAGTTGAGAAACCGAAGATCTACCGGCTAAGCAATTAATACCGGGATCTTGGATATGCACTTAGGGTAAGATACTAGGAGGTTGGATCTAGCCAATATATTATCTAGATATTATCAACCACCCTAGATCTATACACCTAAATCGCTATTAATACCGTAGGGCCAATGTAGTTCCCGTTTCCAGGCGCGTAGCGGAGCACTTGTGTCGTACGATGCAAATTCGGTTCTGATTTAATGTTAAGACCTATCCCATCCTGTATCCTATCCTTAACGACACATCGACTGATTACGCTATCCTGATTCTTGTCCTTTCTTGTCCTCACCATCATGGCAGTCGACATCGTTGCAGATCACCTTGGATCTGAACCATAAACATTAGATCACTTGTGACCTGGACCATAACCATCAGATCACAAGTCGCTACGTCGTGATCTGGACTCTTCCATTCACTAATATCGTCATCATGTCTTGTAATATCCAGATCACATGCTTCACGCATCAGATCACTCCCCAATAGGCTAGATCATGCTGATCCAATTCCAGATCGGCTAGATCTCCTTGATCTCCTTGATCTAGGGATTCCATGCATGATCCAGTGGTAATACTTCGTGATAATCGTAATCATAACATATCCGAGCTTATTCCATGCCGTTAATCCCCCAATCATCGCCCAGCTTTGCCATAATATCCCTAGATCCCGGATCCCTCGGATCCGCTTATGGATCTAGGTCCAGGAGCCTTGATCCAAGTTCCCTGCATGGACCCGCATATACGAACCGATCTGGTCTTCACGGATGTAGATTATAGCCTAGACCTGGGCATCTAGGCTTAGATCTCCGATTTCCACAGTGTATATAGACATACGGTTGCACCCATATTACAATCATGCAAGTCCCATGACACGATGTGACTCTAGATTTTTCCGAGTCCCGCCCAAACGGGTCCTGATTGGTGGATCAGAAGGCCAGTTTCGTGTGACAAGTGGATGACAAATGGGTTATGGAAAGTGATTGGAGTGTGGGAAGGCCATGGAGGGCCCAGGTATCCCAAACGTAAGAGAACCCAGACAAAGGAGTCTAGATGGTACCAAGTTCCCGACGACAGGTTATGCTCAAAAGGCGGGGAAGAGCTCTCAACTAAGTATGTTTGATCGAGCCACCTAGTCTTGACATGGCCTCACACTCATACAAGTACATGAAGACAATGAGTCCCCATTGAAGATCACCAAACACCACTGTCACCAAGCGTAAGGCCAAGATGGTCCAAGAAAGAGATGAAGTCTGAACGAAAATGTCTGGACGTGCCAAGTCTAGATGAAGAGACTCATCATAGCTACACCAAGTCAGCCGACGACGATCTGCTTTCTGTGCAAGGAAGTATTGAAGAACAGTCGAAGAAGAACCATCAGTCTACCAGAACCAAGAGTCGACAGATCCCAAGATCAAGCAACCACACATCAATGATGACGCAGACAGAGATATGCAGAACAGAGAACACTCATCAATGATGACGCAGACGAAGACACACTGAATGTGAAAACACTCATCAATGATGACGCAAGCGAAGGTATACTGAAAGTAAGTCTAAAGCGTGCATGCATGCATTACAGCGAAACCAAAGATAGGACAGATAACATATAATCAGAGTTCGTTTTACCGAGAAACCCACAAGCGACCCGGACAAGCCTGCCTGAAGAAGTATACCAGGAGGCCCGGTTAGATGTGGTGTGAAGGCGCGTGTGGCAAGGCATCCAACGTGGAGCTCTCGTAAGTATTCTAGGCCACATTGGGTTGGGGACCGGGTGTGGCTTGCCTATCACTCGGAGTGAACCGCCCATTCCATATCTTAGTTGCGGTTGTCTCTCCGAAAGGGGTCCCGCATTTCATATTCTCAACCGATTACCTTTTGCGTTGTTGTATCAGTCTCAACGTAAGAGTTTGAACGAAAGTACTGTTGAGTGAAGGGATTGTATTGCTTACATTAATTTCTCCCATATTGGGAGTGGTGCGCGTTTAGAAGAAGGTCGGCCGGGATTGACTAGTATCCCGGAATTGCGACCAGTCGACTAGTGAAGTGACCGACCTTTCCACGGTCCGAAAGAATAAGGAGAGGCTGCATATTGTATATAACTCTGATTAGTTGTTTATTGTTTATATCTGGTTAACTGCTGTGGAGGCTACGTATTAAGAAGTTACGTTCGGCCCTGCGACCAAGACCTACATCTAGAAGACAACTCACCTGCGGTGCATCTCCCTGGTTACGAAGACAAACGAACCTATAGGGATTGACATAAGGACACACGCCACCTCGGTTGAAGTAATTTAGCCGAGGTTGTTCTAGTTGGAATACCCCAAGCGGAGTTCCCATCTGGAACGCGTACTATACACCTGGACGATTCAGGCGTTCACCCGCCTCGTCACAGCTGGTGCGCGTGCCCGGATTCGAACCAGGGATTTCACCGAGAGTTGTTTATATTTGAAGTCTAGGGTACTGGGTGTACTAACTTCTTAACCATTGTCTATGACAGCTGGAAGAAGTGCAAGCACACGAGGGGGACGCGGAGCTGGAAGAAGTGCAAGCACACGAGGGGGACGCGGAGGTCGCGAGCGCGTTGAGGCGTCGCGACAGTCCCGGAGGGTCCAAGGGTTGCCGCCGCCTGAGCAGGAGTCGCTGGAAGAGGTTGAGCGATCTGCGAGGAAGGCAAACGCTGCGAAGCGTCAGGCAGCCTTGGAAGCAAAGCGGGCTTCGGCGGAGGCCCAGACGGCCGTTCAAGACGACGCGCACCAAGTGTCGGAGGACGGAGAGTCTGAGTCCAAGTCGAAGACCGTCGAGGGTGAGTCCGGCCTGGATGAGCCCGATCAGGCATCTGTGGGAGGCGCCGATGTGGAAGAGCCCCAGGTGGAGGGTCGAGTTTCGGACTCCTCACCGCCCGTTCAAGATGTGTCGCTGGAAGTGAGATGGAGTGACCAAGTAGCGTCGCTGTCGCCGGTTCCGGAAGAGGTGATTGTCCGAGGTGTGGAAGTGCATGTGGAGCGGACAACAGACCAGCCGGAGGAACAAGTGTCGCGGGAGTATGCTGCTTCACAAGTCGCCCGGTGGGAGCAAGAGCAGTCTGGGCAAATATCGCCACCGAGCGTCGAATACACTTGGCCAGAAGTTCTCCCGGACTCGCTTGCATGGATGAATGCTGCGCTCACTACGTCGAAGTATTTGGCTGCGCGAACTGCGGCGGAGGATGTAGCTCGACCGTGGGTCAAAACGATGACCCCAGTCCGTCGGGATCTGGCCACCGCTCAGGACCTCGCTGGAGTCCAAGTTCCACTCGGGATGCTCTCGCCCAGGGAATGTGTCGCTGTTCTTCAGACGCTACTATCTCAAGCGGGTTTACAATTCCGGAACCTGGTCCCTGAGTGGTTCCAAGCGCAAGCGTCTCAGGTCTCACCGGAAACCGTGCGGAGTTTGGTTACAGACCTACAGCGATTACTCGCTGCCGAACTCGTCGAATGGCGTTTGCTGGCTGAAGGTGCGACGTTTAGTGTTCGACAGGCATCGGAGGACCAAGCGAGGGTGGAAGGTGTACCAGTGTTGGAATACCACGCGGAGGATGAAGACGGAGATCTATTGATGTCTGACATTGCTGTTCTTGGACGGACCTATGTCTTGCGATTGAGGATGGCCGGCTTCGGTCCGTACGCAGTCCAAGCGGGTCGTCCATCGGAGAGCCGTCGTCAAAGCGTCCGCACATCATCCACCACGACCGGAGAACTTGCTCGCGTCACTCCCGTCGCAGTTGCCATCGCCAGGGACGTCCACACGGGACGATGCATTTAGAGGGACGACTTCGGACCCTGTCCCGAGTTTGGTCGGTACCTCAGATGTGTCATCCCTAGAAGTGACGTCCGGATCAGCCGGATCGTATGTGTCCCGGAACAGCTCGTCGTCGTCCGCGGCGTCAGCATTCGGACACAGCGCGCTTACTCATATGCCGTCAGTTGGGTATGGGGCGATGGCGATGACCGTCCAAGGTCCGAGTGTGTCCGCAGCTGAAGGTGGAGAGACTGGTTTCCAGTTGATTCACCAAGAGACCTCAGGACTTGTCACTTTTCCGGACCAGCATGATATCACCATGACGGAGGTTGCTTCGGAAACGAGTGCACGGCCGTCTAGGTCACTTGATTCCAAGCGCAGCCGGAGGTCACACTGAGAGTCCAGACGAAAGGCATCATTGGGTGAGTCGGATGAAGAGTCCAGCGTCGGTGGTCACAGTCACCGTCAGAGTTCACGTCGAGGTTCGTCGAGAAACATGTCGAGACGCCACTCCCAGTCGAGCTACTCTAGCCGATCTGGGAGGTCCCATCGATCAGGCTCTTCGATGTCGTCTGGAGCAGCGGAGGCTGTGGTGTCCACGCTTCACCAAGTCCAGCAGTTGACCGCCGCCATGGCCCGACTGGAAGAGAAGGTTTCTGCCGGCCATCCATCAAGTCAAGGTGGCCAACTTCAACGCGAGTTGGATGAGGCCAAACGGGAAGCACTGGATGCCGAGCGCCGAGCCCGGGACGCGGAGCGACGTCTGCACGAGAGTGCTGTTCGGACGACTGCTCCGGACTTGAACTCCCCAAGCGTCATGGCCGCTATCCAGGCTGCAGTCCAACAGGCCGCGAAGGCTGAACGCGAAAGCATGGAGGCCGCCGCCGCACAGCACTTGCAGCAGCAGTGGCAAGCCGAAGCGGACGCGAAGCTTGAAGCCGAGCGCGCCGCTTGGACGGCGCAATCCCAACAGGGCTTGGAAGACGTGGAGCGGAAGCTCAAGGCGTTGGAGATCGTGCGGGAAGAAGAGCGTGTCACTGCCCGGAACATACAAGAATTCCAAGCGGGGCAGATCCGTGACTTACGCGCGTCATCAGCCCAAGTTCAATCGGATTACGCAGCGGCCGACCCTAAATCGGCAACCACCCTGCGAGCAAACAGTGGTGACCTTAAACGGGCAACCATGTCTCAGGGCGTAATCATGGGAAAGGGCACTGGCGACCAGTCGCAGTCTGATTTGAAGAACGTTCCGAGAACAGTCCTCGACCAGTTGCGTGCGACACTGCCAGAGGCCGACTTCGCTCGAATTGCTGGGACCGTAGGGCCGAAGGAAATTAAGACCGAGACTCATGCCAGCGCCGCTGCTGCCGGAGCGTCGAAGACGCAGGGCGAACCAAAGCACCCCAATCTGCGGGGAAAACGCTTACGAGAGGGAGTGGAAAACCAAGCACAAGGCTCAAGCGGAAGAAGTCAACACATAAGCAGACTCGCCGGAGTAATGACCCGTCGGACTCGAGTGGCAGTTCAAGCTCAGAGTCAGAAGCTGATAGCAGCTCAAGCAGCAGTTCTGACGACAACCTGGGCGAAGATGTCAAGTCATCACTGGCATTGCCGTCTACGTCCAAAGCTGGGAGCACGATGTTCACCTTCAGGCCGTATATCAACTCCGCCACACTGGGGATGTTCGACAAGAAGGCCTCGATCGGAGATCGGAAAAATTGGTGGGAGAAGTTCATTAACATGTCGGCACAAGGGGGTTGGACCGATCAAGTCAATTTACGTGAACTGAAGATGAAGATGTCGTCACCCGTGCGAAATTGGCGAGGACAATTGCCCAAGCATGTGCTCCAAGATTGGAAGAGGATGTCGACGGAGTTTAGGCGCATGTATCTGAAGGCACGCACCTCCGAACGTGAGCGCTATTTCACTATGAGGCAAAAGTCGTCTGAGAGTGCATTGGAGTTCTTCTACAGGCTCAATGAAGCTGGCGTGAAGGCCAATGTTCGTTTCCGGAAGTCGAAGAAGGAACGAGGTGAACATATCAAGCGCTTCATAAAGAACTTGAGGGATTCTCAGCTCAAGGTTGTTCTACGCAACCAGCGGTTCCGCTATTTGGAAGATTTGGAGTTTGTGCTGAAGCAGAACGAAGACGTGGGTCTGGGTGGGGGATATGACAGTTCCTCGTCACAGAAGCGCGATTTCCGAGCAGACAATGCGACTTCGACCCGTTTCAAGTCCAGAAGCCGTGCGTTTGTGAGTATGAGCGAAGACGAAGGCGGATGGGAGTCTGAAGGGCATGTACGTTTCGATGACGAAGTGGAAGAAGTATCTGCTAAACCGGAGGTAAAGATCGCCGAGCGGGGAGTCCCTGTGGGGTCAATCCCTGAGACCAATGCTCAGCCAGTGTTGTCCGAACAAGACATTCGTAGTGCAGTCTATCGTGCGATGGAGAATGCAGGATGGCGTCCACCGCAGTCTACTCCTCAGCAAGGATGGCAGTCGCCGCGTCCGGGGTGGCAGTCACCCCGACGAGACAATCCTGATCGGAACGAGTTCTGTGAGAAGTGTATGAAGTTCGGACACAGAGAGAAGAACTGCTGGAAGGATGTGTTGTGCGATCGATGCGGCCGAGAAGGCCACCCAGGCTATAGCTGCAAGGTCCGTACATGTTCGTATTGTGGCCAGTATCACGGTGACCAGTGTGAAGAATACGAGATGATGCAAGCCGTGAAAGCTCTCGCTCTGAATGGCACGCTAACAGGCTTACCTCCCGATATCCTCAGGAAATTGCTGGACGGGAAGGACAGTCCGGGGAAGCAGTTAAACTAACAAGCCCGCTGGATGGGGATCCAGAACGCGCCGGGCTTATGCTACCCCAAGGGTTTGTGTGTTGGCGAACGTTGGACCAGAATTGAGAGTGAAGAAACCAGATAACCAACAATGCATGACTATGATTCAAGGAGAACCTACCGAGTCTGACCATATATATCCATTCTCGTCTGAAGATGATCTACCAGTCGAGTTCAGATTACAACCCGGTCAGAAGTATGGATGGTGGGAAAACCATGAGTCAAGCGATAGTCACGGCGTTGCTATGGTGCATGGAACAGTGAATAACGAACGGACCCGAATCTTACTCGATTCGGGGGCGTCTGGAAGTATGATTAGCTTGGACCTTGCGCGTAGGTTGAAACTGAAGTTTCAGATGCTCCCGGACCCGATCAAAGTATCCGGTTTGGGCGGAGTCCAAACGTATATCACTGCGACGGCTATGGTCAAAATCACACTGGGAATGAGAGTGGTGTATGTCATGAAAGTGTGGCTGACGAACATCGGTGAAGATCTAGAAGTGCTCTTAGGGATGGATTTTATGTATGCCGCCGGAGTAAGGTTGTGTGTGCGTGAGGGGCTTGTGCAGCTCCCGGACGAGGGAGCCATCATGATGTGCGGCGGTCCCGATCGGGATCATGCTGGACTAGATTTGCCCGTTCGACCCGAGCGTGACGCCTACCTGCAACCGGGGGGGCATGTCATCGTCAAGATACGGTATGGTCAGAGCAATCCGCAGCGCGAAGTTGTTTGGGCAGGCCGCGGAGACCGGTGGGTGACACAGATCATCTACGCTACTAAGTCTTGGGCAGTCGCAGTCAAAGTCGTGAACATATCCCAGTCAATGCTTTGGATTGGAACAGACTTGTCAGTAGCAAGGATTGTCGAATATGGGCATTTCCCACGGGCCGGACGGTATGTCCGCCCAGGGCACCCGAGGTATAAGGAGTGGCAGCAGCTTATCTACGAAAATACGAAGTCCGCCGAAAGACGAAGACTCCAGCGTAGGATCGCTGCTTACGAGGAGTCGTTACAACTCCATGTGTCGAGAGCCCGGAATACCAGTGGCCATCCAAGATCCTGCTGAGGCAAAGCCCTGAGGGAACCACGGTTCGGATGGCACAGTTGCGGAAGCAAATAGTAAGCAAGCCCGAACACGAGGTGGAACCCAATCAGGCCTAATGCGAAAGGGTCAACCCAGACGACCGAACGAACCTAGGGACGCATCTACAAAGACCGAGTCGGACTCTGAGTCATCCAGCTCAGATCCTATCTTCTCTGTCAGTCCCTGGAGAAGGTGAGGACACTCCGAAGGGGCGCCCCTGAGACGCCAATAGCGAAGTTGGAAGCAGGAGTTTGCCCGGTGCATGCGGGTCAACCAGGAAGATCTCGACTTGGAACCCGGAGTGTATATTCATGAGGGTAGCGAGGGGATGTCACAATTGCGAGACGAACTTGCGTTGCTTCCAGAATTGAAGGACTGAGCCCCGAATGTGATATCTCGAAAGCAGATGTGTAGGGTCCCCGGAAGGACTACACACCGGAGAAGACCGGAAGTGCGAACTATATTGGAGCATCATCGGAAGATATTTCTAGGAGACGGCAACG
>VOQZ01000835.1:0-39733 GCA_008079305.1 Phytophthora palmivora | reverse complement strand
CCACCCACGACATTTCATCGGAAACGCAGGTTGGGGAACCCTCGGGACTAAGCTCGGAAGGTCAGGAAACCGCTTTTCCTGACCGCCTTTCGCTTGCGACACGTTGTTGGGTATGTGTAGTAGCCCCCACGACATTTCATCGGAAACGCAGGTTGGGAACCCTCGGGACTAAGGTCGGAAGGTCAGGAAACCGCTTTTCCTGACCGCCTTTCGCTTGCGACACGTTGTTGGGTATGTGTAGTAGCCACCCACGACATTTCATCGGAAACGCAGGTTGGGAACCCTCGGGACTAAGGCTCGGAAGGTCAGGAAACCGCTTTTCCTGACCGCCTTTCGCTTGCGACACGTTGTTGGGTATGTGTAGTAGCCACCCACGACATTTCATCGGAAACGCAGGTGGGAACCCTCGGGACTAAGGCTCGGAAGGTCAGGAAACCGCTTTTCCTGACCGCCTTTCGCTTGCGACACGTTGTTGGGTATGTGTAGTAGCCACCCACGACATTTCATCGGAAACGCAGGTTGGGAACCTCGGGACTAAGGCTCGGAAGGTCAGGAAACCGCTTTTCCTGACCGCCTTTCGCTTGCGACACGTTGTTGGGTATGTGTAGTAGCCACCCACGACATTTCATCGGAAACGCAGGTTGGGAACCCTCGGGACTAAGGCTCGGAAGGTCAGGAAACCGCTTTTCTGACCGCCTTTCGCTTGCGACACGTTGTTGGGTATGTGTAGTAGCCACCCACGACATTTCATCGGAAAACGCAGGTTGGGAACCCTCGGGACTAAGGCTCGGAAGGTCAGGAAACCGCTTTTCCTGACCGCCTTTCGCTTGCGACACGTTGTTGGGTATGTGTAGTAGCCACCCACGACATTTCATCGGAAACGCAGGTTGGGAACCTCGGGACTAAGGCTCGGAAGGTCAGGAAACCGCTTTTCCTGACCGCCTTTCGCTTGCGACACGTTGTTGGGTATGTGTAGTAGCCACCCACGACATTTCATCGGAAACGCAGGTTGGGAACCCTCGGGACTAAGGCTCGGAAGGTCAGGAAAGGAAACCGCTTTCCTGACCGCCTTTCGCTTGCGACACGTTGTTGGGTATGTGTAGTAGCCACCCACGACATTTCATCGGAAACGCAGGTTGGGAACCCTCGGGACTAAGGCTCGGAAGGTCAGGAAACCGCTTTTCCTGACCGCCTTTCGCTTGCGACACGTTGTTGGGTATGTGTAGTAGCCACCCACGACATTTCATCGGAAACGCAGGTTGGGAACCCTCGGGACTAAGGCTCGGAAGGTCAGGAAACCGCTTTTCCTGACCGCCTTTCGCTTGCGACACGTTGTTGGTATGTGTAGTAGCCCCCACGACATTTCATCGGAAACGCAGGTTGGGAACCCTCGGGACTAAGGCTCGGAAGGTCAGGAAACCGCTTTTCCTGACCGCCTTTCGCTTGCGACACGTTGTTGGGTATGTGTAGTAGCCACCCACGACATTTCATCGGAAACGCAGGTTGGGAACCCTCGGGACTAAGGCTCGGAAGGTCAGGAAACCGCTTTTCCTGACCGCCTTTCGCTTGCGACACGTTGTTGGGTATGTGTAGTAGCCACCCACGACATTTCATCGGAAACGCAGGTTGGGAACCCTCGGGACTAAGGCTCGGAAGGTCAGGAAACCGCTTTTCCTGACCGCCTTTCGCTTGCGACACGTTGTTGGGTATGTGTAGTAGCCACCCACGACATTTCATCGGAAACGCAGGTTGGGAACCCTCGGGACTAAGGCTCGGAAGGTCAGGAAACCGCTTTTCCTGACCGCCTTTCGCTTGCGACACGTTGTTGGGTATGTGTAGTAGCCACCCACGACATTTCATCGGAAACGCAGGTGGGAACCCTCGGGACTAAGGCTCGGAAGGTCAGGAAACCGCTTTTCCTGACCGCCTTTCGCTTGCGACACGTTGTTGGGTATGTGTAGTAGCCACCCACGACATTTCATCGGAAACGCAGGTTGGGAACCCTCGGGACTAAGGCTCGGAAGGTCAGGAAACCGCTTTTCCTGACCGCCTTTCGCTTGCGACACGTTGTTGGGTATGTGTAGTAGCCACCCACGACATTTCATCGGAAACGCAGCTTGGGAACCCTCGGGACTAAGGCTCGGAAGGTCAGGAAACCGCTTTTCCTGACCGCCTTTCGCTTGCGACACGTTGTTGGGTATGTGTAGTAGCCACCCACGACATTTCATCGGAAACGCAGGTGGGAACCCTCGGGACTAAGGCTCGGAAGGTCAGGAAACCGCTTTTCCTGACCGCCTTTCGCTTGCGACACGTTGTTGGGTATGTGTAGTAGCCACCCACGACATTTCATCGGAAACGCAGGTTGGGAACCCTCGGGACTAAGGCTCGGAAGGTCAGGAAACCGCTTTTCCTGACCGCCTTTCGCTTGCGACACGTTGTTGGGTATGTGTAGTAGCCACCCACGACATTTCATCGGAAACGCAGGTTGGGAACCCTCGGGACTAAGGCTCGGAAGGTCAGGAAACCGCTTTTCCTGACCGCCTTCGCTTGCGACACGTTGTTGGGTATGTGTAGTAGCCACCCACGACATTTCATCGGAAACGCAGTTGGGAACCCTCGGGACTAAGGCTCGGAAGGTCAGGAAACCGCTTTTCCTGACCGCCTTTCGCTTGCGACACGTTGTTGGGTATGTGTAGTAGCCACCCACGACATTTCATCGGAAACGCAGGTTGGGAACCCTCGGGACTAAGGCTCGGAAGGTCAGGAAACCGCTTTTCCTGACCGCCTTTCGCTTGCGACACGTTGTTGGGTATGTGTAGTAGCCACCCACGACATTTCATCGGAAACGCAGGTTGGGAACCCTCGGGACTAAGGCTCGGAAGGTCAGGAAACCGCTTTTCCTGACGCCTTTCGCTTGCGACACGTTGTTGGGTATGTGTAGTAGCCACCCACGACATTTCATCGGAAACGCAGGTTGGGAACCCTCGGGACTAAGGCTCGGAAGGTCAGGAAACCGCTTTTCCTGACCGCCTTTCGCTTGCGACACGTTGTTGGGTATGTGTAGTAGCCACCCACGACATTTCATCGGAAACGCAGGTTGGGAACCCTCGGGACTAAGGCTCGGAAGGTCAGGAAACCGCTTTTCCTGACCGCCTTTCGCTTGCGACACGTTGTTGGGTATGTGTAGTAGCCACCCACGACATTTCATCGGAAACGCAGGTTGGGAACCCTCGGGACTAAGGCTCGGAAGGTCAGGAAACCGCTTTTCCTGACCGCCTTTCGCTTGCGACACGTGTTGGGTATGTGTAGTAGCCACCCACGACATTTCATCGGAAACGCAGGTTGGGAACCCTCGGGACTAAGGCTCGGAAGGTCAGGAAACCGCTTTTCCTGACCCCTTTCGCTTGCGACACGTTGTTGGGTATGTGTAGTAGCCACCCACGACATTTCATCGGAAACGCAGGTTGGGAACCCTCGGGACTAAGGCTCGGAAGGTCAGGAAACCGCTTTTCCTGACCGCCTTTCGCTTGCGACACGTTGTTGGGTATGTGTAGTAGCCACCCACGACATTTCATCGGAAACGCAGTTGGGAACCCTCGGGACTAAGGCTCGGAAGGTCAGGAAACCGCTTTTCTGACGCCTTTCGCTTGCGACACGTTGTTGGGTATGTGTAGTAGCCACCCACGACATTTCATCGGAAACGCAGGTTGGGAACCCTCGGGACTAAGGCTCGGAAGGTCAGGGAAACCGCTTTTCCTGACCGCCTTTCGCTTGCGACACGTTGTTGGGTATGTGTAGTAGCCACCCACGACATTTCATCGGAAACGCAGGTTGGGAACCCTCGGGACTAAGGCTCGGAAGGTCAGGAAACGCTTAACCGCTTTTCCTGACGCTTTCGCTTGCGACACGTTGTTGGGTATGTGTAGTAGCCACCCACGACATTTCATCGGAAACGCAGGTTGGGAACCCTCGGGACTAAGGCTCGGAAGGTCAGGAAACCGCTTTTCCTGACCGCCTTTCGCTTGCGACACGTTGTTGGGTATGTGTAGTAGCCACCCACGACATTTCATCGGAAACGCAGGTTGGGAACCCTCGGGACTAAGGCTCGGAAGGTCAGGAAACCGCTTTTCCTGACCGTCTTTCGCTTGCGACACGTTGTTGGGTATGTGTAGTAGCCACCCACGACATTTCATCGGAAACGCAGGTTGGGAACCCTCGGGACTAAGGCTCGGAAGGTCAGGAAACCGCTTTTCCTGACCGCCTTTCGCTTGCGACACGTTGTTGGGTATGTGTAGTAGCCACCACGACATTTCATCGGAAACGCAGGTTGGGAACCCTCGGGACTAAGGCTCGGAAGGTCAGGAAACCGCTTTTCCTGACCGCCTTTCGCTTGCGACACGTTGTTGGGTATGTGTAGTAGCCACCCACGACATTTCATCGGAAACGCAGGTTGGGAACCCTCGGGACTAAGGCTCGGAAGGTCAGGAAACCGCTTTTCCTGACCGCCTTTCGCTTGCGACACGTTGTTGGGTATGTGTAGTAGCCACCCACGACATTTCATCGGAAACGCAGGTTGGGAACCCTCGGGACTAAGGCTCGGAAGGTCAGGAAACCGCTTTTCCTGACCGTCTTTCGCTTGCGACACGTTGTTGGGTATGTGTAGTAGCCACCCACGACATTTCATCGGAAACGCAGGTTGGGAACCCTCGGGACTAAGGCTCGGAAGGTCAGGAAACCGCTTTTCCTGACCGTCTTTCGCTTGCGACACGTTGTTGGGTATGTGTAGTAGCCACCCACGACATTTCATCGGAAACGCAGGTTGGGAACCCTCGGGACTAAGGCTCGGAAGGTCAGGAAACCGCTTTCCTGACCGCCTTTCGCTTGCGACACGTTGTTGGGTATGTGTAGTAGCCACCCACGACATTTCATCGGAAACGCAGGTTGGGAACCCTCGGGACTAAGGCTCGGAAGGTCAGGAAACCGCTTTTCCTGACCGCCTTTCGCTTGCGACACGTTGTTGGGTATGTGTAGTAGCCACCCACGACATTTCATCGGAAACGCAGGTTGGGAACCCTCGGGACTAAGGCTCGGAAGGTCAGGAAACCGCTTTTCCTGACCGCCTTTCGCTTGCGACACGTTGTTGGGTATGTGTAGTAGCCACCCACGACATTTCATCGGAAACGCAGGTTGGGAACCCTCGGGACTAAGGCTCGGAAGGTCAGGAAACCGCTTTTCTGACCGTCTTTCGCTTGCGACACGTTGTTGGGTATGTGTAGTAGCCACCCACGACATTTCATCGGAAACGCAGGTTGGGAACCCTCGGGACTAAGGCTCGGAAGGTCAGGAAACCGCTTTTCCTGACCGTCTTTCGCTTGCGACACGTTGTTGGGTATGTGTAGTAGCCACCCACGACATTTCATCGGAAACGCAGGTTGGGAACCCTCGGGACTAAGGCTCGGAAGGTCAGGAAACCGCTTTTCCTGACCGCTTTCGCTTGCGACACGTTGTTGGGTATGTGTAGTAGCCACCCACGACATTTCATCGGAAACGCAGGTTGGGAACCCTCGGGACTAAGGCTCGGAAGGTCAGGAAACCGCTTTTCCTGACCGCCTTTCGCTTGCGACACGTTGTTGGGTATGTGTAGTAGCCACCCACGACATTTCATCGGAAACGCAGGTTGGGAACCCTCGGGACTAAGGCTCGGAAGGTCAGGAAACCGCTTTTCCTGACCGCCTTTCGCTTGCGACACGTTGTTGGGTATGTGTAGTAGCCACCCACGACATTTCATCGGAAACGCAGGTTGGGAACCTCGGGACTAAGGCTCGGAAGGTCAGGAAACCGCTTTTCCTGACCGCCTTTCGCTTGCGACACGTTGTTGGGTATGTGTAGTAGCCACCCACGACATTTCATCGGAAACGCAGGTTGGGAACCCTCGGGACTAAGGCTCGGAAGGTCAGGAAACCGCTTTTCCTGACCGCCTTTCGCTTGCGACACGTTGTTGGGTATGTGTAGTAGCCACCCACGACATTTCATCGGAAACGCAGGTTGGGAACCCTCGGGACTAAGGCTCGGAAGGTCAGGAAACCGCTTTTCCTGACCGCCTTTCGCTTGCGACACGTTGTTGGGTATGTGTAGTAGCCACCCACGACATTTCATCGGAAACGCAGGTTGGGAACCCTCGGGACTAAGGCTCGGAAGGTCAGGAAACCGCTTTCCTGACCGCCTTTCGCTTGCGACACTGTTGGGTATGTGTAGTAGACACTCATGAGTATAGTGGATTTGTGTTCTAGTTGTCATTTTGATTTACGAATGCCCTGCCTATATCACATCTACAGCAGTATGGTTGAACTCCCCGTGTGCTGAAACGTACCCCCTCAAGTCGACAGTTCAGTGCGTTGCCGCCCAACGCACTCAGGTGTCAGTCAATTTGAAGAATGTAAGTTAAGTACGAATGCCCTGTCTATATCACATCTACAGCAATATGGTTGAACTCCCCGTGTGCTGAAACGTACCCCCTCAAGTCGACAGTTCAGTGCGTTGCTGCCCAACGCACTCAGGTGTCAGTCAATTTGAAGAATGTAAGTTAAGTACGAATGCCCTGTCTATATCACATCTACAGCAATATGGTTGAACTCCCGTGTGCTGAAACGTACCCCCCTCAAGTCGACAGTTCAGTGCGTTGCTGCCCAACGCACTCAGGTGTCAGTCAATTTGAAGAATGTAAGTTAAGTACGAATGCCCTGTCTATATCACATCTACAGCAATATGGTTGAACTCCCCGTGTGCTGAAACGTACCCCCTCAAGTCGACAGTTCAGTGCGTTGCTGCCCAACGCACTCAGGTGTCAGTCAATTTGAAGAATGTAAGTTAAGTACGAATGCCCTGTCTATATCACATCTACAGCAGTATGGTTGAACTCCCCGTGTGCTGAAACGTACCCCCTCAAGTCGACAGTTCAGTGCGTTGCTGCCCAACGCACTCAGGTGTCAGTCAATTTGAAGAATGTAAGTTAAGTACGAATGCCCTGTCTATATCACATCTACAGCAATATGGTTGAACTCCCCGTGTGCTGAAACGTACCCCCTCAAGTCGACAGTTCAGTGCGTTGCTGCCCAACGCACTCAGGTGTCAGTCAATTTGAAGAATGTAAGTTAAGTACGAATGCCCTGTCTATATCACATCTACAGCAGTATGGTTGAACTCCCCGTGTGCTGAAACGTACCCCCTCAAGTCGACAGTTCAGTGCGTTGCTGCCCAACGCACTCAGGTGTCAGTCAATTTGAAGAATGTAAGTTAAGTACGAATGCCCTGTCTATATCACATCTACAGCAGTATGGTTGAACTCCCCGTGTGCTGAAACGTACCCCCTCAAGTCGACAGTTCAGTGCGTTGCTGCCCAACGCACTCAGGTGTCAGTCAATTTGAAGAATGTAAGTTAAGTACGAATGCCCTGTCTATATCACATCTACAGCAATATGGTTGAACTCCCCGTGTGCTGAAACGTACCCCCTCAAGTCGACAGTTCAGTGCGTTGCTGCCCAACGCACTCAGGTGTCAGTCAATTTGAAGAATGTAAGTTAAGTACGAATGCCCTGTCTATATCACATCTACAGCAGTATGGTTGAACTCCCCGTGTGCTGAAACGTACCCCCTCAAGTCGACAGTTCAGTGCGTTGCTGCCCAACGCACTCAGGTGTCAGTCAATTTGAAGAATGTAAGTTAAGTACGAATGCCCTGTCTATATCACATCTACAGCAGTATGGTTGAACTCCCCGTGTGCTGAAACGTACCCCCTCAAGTCGACAGTTCAGTGCGTTGCTGCCCAACGCACTCAGGAGTCAGTCAATTTGAAGAATGTAAGTTAAGTACGAATACCCTGTCTATATCACATACGGCGGTTGTACAACAAAATGTATTGCATAATGGAACATAGTATTTGAGTTTTTTAGCTTAATAGCTTGAGTAGTTGCAGAGTTATTATTTCTGTGCCCTGAATGGCTGAGTTGCACGGCTATGTTCAATGATTATATTCTGTGAAAATATCGAATACGCCATGGTGATTGGTCTGTTCAAATTTCAGCTCCGTCTGAGAGGAATTGAGTGTGCTATGGCGTTTGGGACTTACGAAGTCCCAATAACCCTATTCGAACCGATCGATTTTTTTGCCAATGTCCGATCTAAGTCCCAGCCGAAAAAATGGCGCTCAACATATACAAAATTCAAGTCATTATCGCTCATCATTTTTGCAAAGCTCATCATGCCACTTCACTGTGGTAAGTCCCTATTTGAAGGGATCATCATGCAGTTGCGCGGAAATGGGTGGCATCTCCCAGTATTAACAGTATGGAGGATGATGCCCTTAAGGGACCCTAAACCCTATTACCCTATAACTACAAACCCTATAATTACAAACTCTACAATCACATATTCTACAATCACATATTCTACAATCACATATTCTACATTTACTTACTCCACTATAACATATTTTGCTATCACGTATTTTGCTCTTATATACTTACACTGTAACAATCATATTTATTCAATATCAATATACCTTACTATCATATTCTTCACAACTACATATTTCAACTTTATTAATCACAATATATATTTCCGTTTCCTATATTCCACTTCACTTATCACGTACCTTTTCACTTCATACTCACTTTACCATACATTTTACAACTATATACTCTTCCACTACTTATTCTTCTATCATACTCTCTACAACCACATCTATCATTATTACTGATTATTCTACTATTATATTCATATACAACCATATACTTTACCATACATATTTTACCACTACATAAAACACCTTCTACAATTTTGCTACCATACCTTCCACTACTGTAATAACCTACATCATTCATTATACTATACAATTATATTCTTCACAATCACATTAAATATCACCACCTCCAATATACCGCATTCTTAACCACACACACTATAACTTCATACTCAATAACCACATACTTTACAAACTGATACTCTACCATTGTTTTTTCTACCATCACATTAACTACAACCACATATCCCATCATCACCAACTACTCTACAATTTTATTCATATACATACCCATAATCTACCAACAAACATTCTACAATCACATAACCAACCACACCAATTCCACAACTATACTGTACATTACTATCTTCTACTATTGCATCTTTTACAACATCATTCTGTACACATTCTTCCTCTATAATCAAAACAAAATTACCCAATTCCTTACCAAAATTTATTTTCCGTTATCTTACTCTACCACTACCTACTCTACTATTTCATTAAATACTCCCCATCTTTAAAACCACATGCATTTCCTTTATCAACTTTAATATCACTTTCTCTATAACTACACACTCTATTACCTTATACACTTTTATCACCATTTTTATTACAACCCTCATTATTTTCAAATCTTCTTTCACTTACTATACTCTTACTTGTTTCCTACATAAAATCTATCACTACAAATTCTGCTATAATTTTCTTCACATACACCTTTTTTCAACAAATAATCTTTATCGATTTCAATCCTTTACTCAATCTATAATATTCTACTTCTTCACCGTATTTATTATCACATATTTCAACTTCATCATTTCTTTTTTTACTTACAATAACATTAATTCCGCTACCTACGTAAATTTTATCACTACATATTTTTTACTACAATCCTTACCTTTATTCTGTATTTTTGTTTATACAATTATATCACATTTCCTGCTAACATAAATTCTATCACGACATATTCAACTATTATAATATTTACAGCGGTTTTGTAATTACTTACTTCGCACAACATTTCCGTCTTTGTTTGTATCCTGACATGGCTTCGAAACCAACACCGATGATTGGATTATAATGGTTCTTTCTAGAAATGACACAGACGCATGGAATGTGCGCATTTAGTACACGGTTAAGATTAAAAAATAATCACTTCAGTTCATGATCTCTACGATTTTAGCTTGGGAAGGCGTAACGCTGTCGTTTGGGTGTAACAACTATACTTCTGTTTAGCCTGCGATGTTCTTCAGAGCCGCAGACATCTTTAAGTTGCATTTCGCTGCGTGTGAATTGATAGCAGTTTCAAATCTCGCTATTAACACCAGAATTGACTCCATCACTAGAATTGGCAGTGCTGGCACCTAGTAACAGAGACTTTTAAATTACATTAAGTATGCGTACTCACTGTGGCACACCAGGGTAAAATAATCCCGTGTCATCAGTGAAACGCTCCAATCAAATACGCACTCGTCCTCACATCATGTCCTGAAGCGTCTGCCAACAACAGTCGTCTTATCTTCTCGCTCTCGCATCAACTAGACGATCAACTTTAGGATGGTCTAGTATGCATCTTCCCGAAATTTCAGCTCTTTCCGACCCGTTTTGTGCTCGGAATGTGTACTTCTTTCTGATTGGTTGTTGCGCCTGTCTATACCCAACCTAGGTGTGTTAAAGATGCATATCATCTACTCCAACATGTCTATATCAAGTTTCGTTGCATTCCAGCCAATAGTGGCGAAGTTAGAACGATTCCAAAATGTGTATGCTATTGTGTGTCCCTAATCTAGTGAATCCAGGCTGCCCAATATTGCTTGGTTTGGGTCAACAGATGTCAAGGGCCCCCGGATACACGTTCGCTAGGACCCCCGGATGCCTAAAATAAGGCCTCTAACAGGACCCCCAGGACCCCCAGATACACGTGTATCCGCGGCGGAATATATATAGCATGTCCGGGGTCGAGTTTGTAGGCGGTCACTTTGAATGGCGATATTGAGGTCAATACTTGGTCGTTTGACGCAACCGAGGGCGCAAATCATATCTACGTATTATGGTATATTGAATGGCGTTATCGGAGCGAGTGTAGCGTCTATATCCTGTATCGTCCTGGCTATGTAAACATCGCACACATTTGCACACAGATACAGTCCTTCTGACATGGTTGTCTGGGTAATGCTGGATGTCAGTGCTCGGACATGTGCTCCTATGATGTGTAGTCACTTACCATATGTTCTGTGCACAAAAAAGACGTTCCATCGCGATGGAATTCTCAACTAGATCGCTTCCACCTCGATTTTCGCATTGACATTCGAATCACAGTGCTGTGAACGTATTGAATGCGGATTTCACTTGATTTCGGTATATGATACTTATCTTCCATTCAGTGGATGAAATCATGGTAGATGTGCAACCTAATTCGACGCCGCATAGGAAATAGTGCTCTGTATTACGACTACAAAGCCACTTGTAGGAATGTGCTTTCGCTGGACTTCAAAATGGACGTCGATCGCTGATTGGCTGAATCATTCGTACCGCAACATATGGTAAACACTACGATCAACTTTAGGATGGTCTAGTATGCATCTTCCCGAAATTTCAGCTCATTCCGACCCGTTTTGTGCTCGTAAAGTGTACTTCTTTCTGATTGGTTGTTGCGCCTGTCTATACCCAACCTAGGTGTGTTAAAGATGCATATCATCTACTCCAACATGTCTATATCAAGTTTCGTTGCATTCCAGCCAATAATGGCGAAGTTAGAACGATTCCAACATGTGTATGCTATTGTGTGTCCCTAATCTAGTGAATCCAGGCTGCCCAATATTGCTTGGTTTGGGTCAACAGATGCCAAGGGCCCCCGGATACACGTTCGCTAGGACCCCCGGATGCCTAAAATAAGGCCTCTAACAGGACCCCCAGGACCCCCAGATACACGTGTATCCGCGGCGGAATATATATAGCATGTCCGGGGTCGAGTTTGTAGGCGGTCACTTTGAATGGCGATATTGAGGTCAATACTTGGTCGTTTGACGCAACCGAGGGCGCAAATCATATCTACGTATTATGGTATATTGAATGGCGTTATCGGAGCGAGTGTAGCGTCTATATCCTGTATCGTCCTGGCTATGTAAACATCGCACACATTTGCACACAGATACAGTCCTTCTGACATGGTTGTCTGGGTAATGCTGGATGTCAGTGCTCGGACATGTGCTCCTATGATGTGTAGTCACTTACCATATGTTCTGTGCACAAAAAAGACGTTTTATCGCGATGGAATTCTCAACTAGATCGCTTCCACCTCGATTTTCGCATTGACATTCGAATCACAGTGCTGTGAACGTATTGAATGCGGATTTCACTTGATTTCGGTATATGATACTTATCTTCCATTCAGTGGATGAAATCATGGTAGATGTGCAACCTAATTCGACGCCGCATAGGAAATAGTGCTCTGTATTACGACTACAAAGCCACTTGTAGGAATGTGCTTTCGCTGGACTTCAAAATGGACGTCGATCGCTGATTGGCTAAATCATTCGTACCGCAACATATGGTAAACACTACGATCAACTTTAGGATGGTCTAGTATGCATCTTCCCGAAATTTCAGCTCTTTCCGACCCGTTTTGTGCTCGTAAAGTGTACTTCTTTCTGATTGGTTGTTGCGCCTGTCTATACCCAACCTAGGTGTGTTAAAGATGCATATCATCTACTCCAACATGTCTATATCAAGTTTCGTTGCATTCCAGCCAATAATGGCGAAGTTAGAACGATTCCAACATGTGTATGCTATTGTGTGTCCCTAATCTAGTGAATCCAGGCTGCCCAATATTGCTTGGTTTGGGTCAACAGATGCCAAGGGCCCCCGGATACACGTTCGCTAGGACCCCCGGATGCCTAAAATAAGGCCTCTAACAGGACCCCCAGGACCCCCAGATACACGTGTATCCGCGGCGGAATATATATAGCATGTCCGGGGTCGAGTTTGTAGGCGGTCACTTTGAATGGCGATATTGAGGTCAATACTTGGTCGTTTGACGCAACCGAGGGCGCAAATCATATCTACGTATTATGGTATATTGAATGGCGTTATCGGAGCGAGTGTAGCGTCTATATCCTGTATCGTCCTGGCTATGTAAACATCGCACACATTTGCACACAGATACAGTCCTTCTGACATGGTTGTCTGGGTAATGCTGGATGTCAGTGCTCGGACATGTGCTCCTATGATGTGTAGTCACTTACCATATGTTCTGTGCACAAAAAAGACGTTTTATCGCGATGGAATTCTCAACTAGATCGCTTCCACCTCGATTTTCGCATTGACATTCGAATCACAGTGCTGTGAACGTATTGAATGCGGATTTCACTTGATTTCGGTATATGATACTTATCTTCCATTCAGTGGATGAAATCATGGTAGATGTGCAACCTAATTCGACGCCGCATAGGAAATAGTGCTCTGTATTACGACTACAAAGCCACTTGTAGGAATGTGCTTTCGCTGGACTTCAAAATGGACGTCGATCGCTGATTGGCTAAATCATTCGTACCGCAACATATGGTAAACACTACGATCAACTTTAGGATGGTCTAGTATGCATCTTCCCGAAATTTCAGCTCTTTCCGACCCGTTTTGTGCTCGTAAAGTGTACTTCTTTCTGATTGGTTGTTGCGCCTGTCTATACCCAACCTAGGTGTGTTAAAGATGCATATCATCTACTCCAACATGTCTATATCAAGTTTCGTTGCATTCCAGCCAATAATGGCGAAGTTAGAACGATTCCAACATGTGTATGCTATTGTGTGTCCCTAATCTAGTGAATCCAGGCTGCCCAATATTGCTTGGTTTGGGTCAACAGATGCCAAGGGCCCCCGGATACACGTTCGCTAGGACCCCCGGATGCCTAAAATAAGGCCTCTAACAGGACCCCCAGGACCCCCAGATACACGTGTATCCGCGGCGGAATATATATAGCATGTCCGGGGTCGAGTTTGTAGGCGGTCACTTTGAATGGCGATATTGAGGTCAATACTTGGTCGTTTGACGCAACCGAGGGCGCAAATCATATCTACGTATTATGGTATATTGAATGGCGTTATCGGAGCGAGTGTAGCGTCTATATCCTGTATCGTCCTGGCTATGTAAACATCGCACACATTTGCACACAGATACAGTCCTTCTGACATGGTTGTCTGGGTAATGCTGGATGTCAGTGCTCGGACATGTGCTCCTATGATGTGTAGTCACTTACCATATGTTCTGTGCACAAAAAAGACGTTTTATCGCGATGGAATTCTCAACTAGATCGCTTCCACCTCGATTTTCGCATTGACATTCGAATCACAGTGCTGTGAACGTATTGAATGCGGATTTCACTTGATTTCGGTATATGATACTTATCTTCCATTCAGTGGATGAAATCATGGTAGATGTGCAACCTAATTCGACGCCGCATAGGAAATAGTGCTCTGTATTACGACTACAAAGCCACTTGTAGGAATGTGCTTTCGCTGGACTTCAAAATGGACGTCGATCGCTGATTGGCTAAATCATTCGTACCGCAACATATGGTAAACACTACGATCAACTTTAGGATGGTCTAGTATGCATCTTCCCGAAATTTCAGCTCTTTCCGACCCGTTTTGTGCTCGTAAAGTGTACTTCTTTCTGATTGGTTGTTGCGCCTGTCTATACCCAACCTAGGTGTGTTAAAGATGCATATCATCTACTCCAACATGTCTATATCAAGTTTCGTTGCATTCCAGCCAATAATGGCGAAGTTAGAACGATTCCAACATGTGTATGCTATTGTGTGTCCCTAATCTAGTGAATCCAGGCTGCCCAATATTGCTTGGTTTGGGTCAACAGATGCCAAGGGCCCCCGGATACACGTTCGCTAGGACCCCCGGATGCCTAAAATAAGGCCTCTAACAGGACCCCCAGGACCCCCAGATACACGTGTATCCGCGGCGGAATATATATAGCATGTCCGGGGTCGAGTTTGTAGGCGGTCACTTTGAATGGCGATATTGAGGTCAATACTTGGTCGTTTGACGCAACCGAGGGCGCAAATCATATCTACGTATTATGGTATATTGAATGGCGTTATCGGAGCGAGTGTAGCGTCTATATCCTGTATCGTCCTGGCTATGTAAACATCGCACACATTTGCACACAGATACAGTCCTTCTGACATGGTTGTCTGGGTAATGCTGGATGTCAGTGCTCGGACATGTGCTCCTATGATGTGTAGTCACTTACCATATGTTCTGTGCACAAAAAAGACGTTTTATCGCGATGGAATTCTCAACTAGATCGCTTCCACCTCGATTTTCGCATTGACATTCGAATCACAGTGCTGTGAACGTATTGAATGCGGATTTCACTTGATTTCGGTATATGATACTTATCTTCCATTCAGTGGATGAAATCATGGTAGATGTGCAACCTAATTCGACGCCGCATAGGAAATAGTGCTCTGTATTACGACTACAAAGCCACTTGTAGGAATGTGCTTTCGCTGGACTTCAAAATGGACGTCGATCGCTGATTGGCTAAATCATTCGTACCGCAACATATGGTAAACACTACGATCAACTTTAGGATGGTCTAGTATGCATCTTCCCGAAATTTCAGCTCATTCCGACCCGTTTTGTGCTCGTAAAGTGTACTTCTTTCTGATTGGTTGTTGCGCCTGTCTATACCCAACCTAGGTGTGTTAAAGATGCATATCATCTACTCCAACATGTCTATATCAAGTTTCGTTGCATTCCAGCCAATAATGGCGAAGTTAGAACGATTCCAACATGTGTATGCTATTGTGTGTCCCTAATCTAGTGAATCCAGGCTGCCCAATATTGCTTGGTTTGGGTCAACAGATGCCAAGGGCCCCCGGATACACGTTCGCTAGGACCCCCGGATGCCTAAAATAAGGCCTCTAACAGGACCCCCAGGACCCCCAGATACACGTGTATCCGCGGCGGAATATATATAGCATGTCCGGGGTCGAGTTTGTAGGCGGTCACTTTGAATGGCGATATTGAGGTCAATACTTGGTCGTTTGACGCAACCGAGGGCGCAAATCATATCTACGTATTATGGTATATTGAATGGCGTTATCGGAGCGAGTGTAGCGTCTATATCCTGTATCGTCCTGGCTATGTAAACATCGCACACATTTGCACACAGATACAGTCCTTCTGACATGGTTGTCTGGGTAATGCTGGATGTCAGTGCTCGGACATGTGCTCCTATGATGTGTAGTCACTTACCATATGTTCTGTGCACAAAAAAGACGTTTTATCGCGATGGAATTCTCAACTAGATCGCTTCCACCTCGATTTTCGCATTGACATTCGAATCACAGTGCTGTGAACGTATTGAATGCGGATTTCACTTGATTTCGGTATATGATACTTATCTTCCATTCAGTGGATGAAATCATGGTAGATGTGCAACCTAATTCGACGCCGCATAGGAAATAGTGCTCTGTATTACGACTACAAAGCCACTTGTAGGAATGTGCTTTCGCTGGACTTCAAAATGGACGTCGATCGCTGATTGGCTAAATCATTCGTACCGCAACATATGGTAAACACTACGATCAACTTTAGGATGGTCTAGTATGCATCTTCCCGAAATTTCAGCTCTTTCCGACCCGTTTTGTGCTCGTAAAGTGTACTTCTTTCTGATTGGTTGTTGCGCCTGTCTATACCCAACCTAGGTGTGTTAAAGATGCATATCATCTACTCCAACATGTCTATATCAAGTTTCGTTGCATTCCAGCCAATAATGGCGAAGTTAGAACGATTCCAACATGTGTATGCTATTGTGTGTCCCTAATCTAGTGAATCCAGGCTGCCCAATATTGCTTGGTTTGGGTCAACAGATGCCAAGGGCCCCCGGATACACGTTCGCTAGGACCCCCGGATGCCTAAAATAAGGCCTCTAACAGGACCCCCAGGACCCCCAGATACACGTGTATCCGCGGCGGAATATATATAGCATGTCCGGGGTCGAGTTTGTAGGCGGTCACTTTGAATGGCGATATTGAGGTCAATACTTGGTCGTTTGACGCAACCGAGGGCGCAAATCATATCTACGTATTATGGTATATTGAATGGCGTTATCGGAGCGAGTGTAGCGTCTATATCCTGTATCGTCCTGGCTATGTAAACATCGCACACATTTGCACACAGATACAGTCCTTCTGACATGGTTGTCTGGGTAATGCTGGATGTCAGTGCTCGGACATGTGCTCCTATGATGTGTAGTCACTTACCATATGTTCTGTGCACAAAAAAGACGTTTTATCGCGATGGAATTCTCAACTAGATCGCTTCCACCTCGATTTTCGCATTGACATTCGAATCACAGTGCTGTGAACGTATTGAATGCGGATTTCACTTGATTTCGGTATATGATACTTATCTTCCATTCAGTGGATGAAATCATGGTAGATGTGCAACCTAATTCGACGCCGCATAGGAAATAGTGCTCTGTATTACGACTACAAAGCCACTTGTAGGAATGTGCTTTCGCTGGACTTCAAAATGGACGTCGATCGCTGATTGGCTAAATCATTCGTACCGCAACATATGGTAAACACTACGATCAACTTTAGGATGGTCTAGTATGCATCTTCCCGAAATTTCAGCTCTTTCCGACCCGTTTTGTGCTCGTAAAGTGTACTTCTTTCTGATTGGTTGTTGCGCCTGTCTATACCCAACCTAGGTGTGTTAAAGATGCATATCATCTACTCCAACATGTCTATATCAAGTTTCGTTGCATTCCAGCCAATAATGGCGAAGTTAGAACGATTCCAACATGTGTATGCTATTGTGTGTCCCTAATCTAGTGAATCCAGGCTGCCCAATATTGCTTGGTTTGGGTCAACAGATGCCAAGGGCCCCCGGATACACGTTCGCTAGGACCCCCGGATGCCTAAAATAAGGCCTCTAACAGGACCCCCAGGACCCCCAGATACACGTGTATCCGCGGCGGAATATATATAGCATGTCCGGGGTCGAGTTTGTAGGCGGTCACTTTGAATGGCGATATTGAGGTCAATACTTGGTCGTTTGACGCAACCGAGGGCGCAAATCATATCTACGTATTATGGTATATTGAATGGCGTTATCGGAGCGAGTGTAGCGTCTATATCCTGTATCGTCCTGGCTATGTAAACATCGCACACATTTGCACACAGATACAGTCCTTCTGACATGGTTGTCTGGGTAATGCTGGATGTCAGTGCTCGGACATGTGCTCCTATGATGTGTAGTCACTTACCATATGTTCTGTGCACAAAAAAGACGTTTTATCGCGATGGAATTCTCAACTAGATCGCTTCCACCTCGATTTTCGCATTGACATTCGAATCACAGTGCTGTGAACGTATTGAATGCGGATTTCACTTGATTTCGGTATATGATACTTATCTTCCATTCAGTGGATGAAATCATGGTAGATGTGCAACCTAATTCGACGCCGCATAGGAAATAGTGCTCTGTATTACGACTACAAAGCCACTTGTAGGAATGTGCTTTCGCTGGACTTCAAAATGGACGTCGATCGCTGATTGGCTGAATCATTCGTACCGCAACATATGGTAAACACTACGATCAACTTTAGGATGGTCTAGTATGCATCTTCCCGAAATTTCAGCTCTTTCCGACCCGTTTTGTGCTCGTAAAGTGTACTTCTTTCTGATTGGTTGTTGCGCCTGTCTATACCCAACCTAGGTGTGTTAAAGATGCATATCATCTACTCCAACATGTCTATATCAAGTTTCGTTGCATTCCAGCCAATAATGGCGAAGTTAGAACGATTCCAACATGTGTATGCTATTGTGTGTCCCTAATCTAGTGAATCCAGGCTGCCCAATATTGCTTGGTTTGGGTCAACAGATGCCAAGGGCCCCCGGATACACGTTCGCTAGGACCCCCGGATGCCTAAAATAAGGCCTCTAACAGGACCCCCAGGACCCCCAGATACACGTGTATCCGCGGCGGAATATATATAGCATGTCCGGGGTCGAGTTTGTAGGCGGTCACTTTGAATGGCGATATTGAGGTCAATACTTGGTCGTTTGACGCAACCGAGGGCGCAAATCATATCTACGTATTATGGTATATTGAATGGCGTTATCGGAGCGAGTGTAGCGTCTATATCCTGTATCGTCCTGGCTATGTAAACATCGCACACATTTGCACACAGATACAGTCCTTCTGACATGGTTGTCTGGGTAATGCTGGATGTCAGTGCTCGGACATGTGCTCCTATGATGTGTAGTCACTTACCATATGTTCTGTGCACAAAAAAGACGTTTTATCGCGATGGAATTCTCAACTAGATCGCTTCCACCTCGATTTTCGCATTGACATTCGAATCACAGTGCTGTGAACGTATTGAATGCGGATTTCACTTGATTTCGGTATATGATACTTATCTTCCATTCAGTGGATGAAATCATGGTAGATGTGCAACCTAATTCGACGCCGCATAGGAAATAGTGCTCTGTATTACGACTACAAAGCCACTTGTAGGAATGTGCTTTCGCTGGACTTCAAAATGGACGTCGATCGCTGATTGGCTGAATCATTCGTACCGCAACATATGGTAAACACTACGATCAACTTTAGGATGGTCTAGTATGCATCTTCCCGAAATTTCAGCTCTTTCCGACCCGTTTTGTGCTCGTAAAGTGTACTTCTTTCTGATTGGTTGTTGCGCCTGTCTATACCCAACCTAGGTGTGTTAAAGATGCATATCATCTACTCCAACATGTCTATATCAAGTTTCGTTGCATTCCAGCCAATAATGGCGAAGTTAGAACGATTCCAACATGTGTATGCTATTGTGTGTCCCTAATCTAGTGAATCCAGGCTGCCCAATATTGCTTGGTTTGGGTCAACAGATGTCAAGGGCCCCCGGATACACGTTCGCTAGGACCCCCGGATGCCTAAAATAAGGCCTCTAACAGGACCCCCAGGACCCCCAGATACACGTGTATCCGCGGCGGAATATATATAGCATGTCCGGGGTCGAGTTTGTAGGCGGTCACTTTGAATGGCGATATTGAGGTCAATACTTGGTCGTTTGACGCAACCGAGGGCGCAAATCATATCTACGTATTATGGTATATTGAATGGCGTTATCGGAGCGAGTGTAGCGTCTATATCCTGTATCGTCCTGGCTATGTAAACATCGCACACATTTGCACACAGATACAGTCCTTCTGACATGGTTGTCTGGGTAATGCTGGATGTCAGTGCTCGGACATGTGCTCCTATGATGTGTAGTCACTTACCATATGTTCTGTGCACAAAAAAGACGTTTTATCGCGATGGAATTCTCAACTAGATCGCTTCCACCTCGATTTTCGCATTGACATTCGAATCACAGTGCTGTGAACGTATTGAATGCGGATTTCACTTGATTTCGGTATATGATACTTATCTTCCATTCAGTGGATGAAATCATGGTAGATGTGCAACCTAATTCGACGCCGCATAGGAAATAGTGCTCTGTATTACGACTACAAAGCCACTTGTAGGAATGTGCTTTCGCTGGACTTCAAAATGGACGTCGATCGCTGATTGGCTGAATCATTCGTACCGCAACATATGGTAAACACTACGATCAACTTTAGGATGGTCTAGTATGCATCTTCCCGAAATTTCAGCTCTTTCCGACCCGTTTTGTGCTCGTAAAGTGTACTTCTTTCTGATTGGTTGTTGCGCCTGTCTATACCCAACCTAGGTGTGTTAAAGATGCATATCATCTACTCCAACATGTCTATATCAAGTTTCGTTGCATTCCAGCCAATAATGGCGAAGTTAGAACGATTCCAACATGTGTATGCTATTGTGTGTCCCTAATCTAGTGAATCCAGGCTGCCCAATATTGCTTGGTTTGGGTCAACAGATGCCAAGGGCCCCCGGATACACGTTCGCTAGGACCCCCGGATGCCTAAAATAAGGCCTCTAACAGGACCCCCAGGACCCCCAGATACACGTGTATCCGCGGCGGAATATATATAGCATGTCCGGGGTCGAGTTTGTAGGCGGTCACTTTGAATGGCGATATTGAGGTCAATACTTGGTCGTTTGACGCAACCGAGGGCGCAAATCATATCTACGTATTATGGTATATTGAATGGCGTTATCGGAGCGAGTGTAGCGTCTATATCCTGTATCGTCCTGGCTATGTAAACATCGCACACATTTGCACACAGATACAGTCCTTCTGACATGGTTGTCTGGGTAATGCTGGATGTCAGTGCTCGGACATGTGCTCCTATGATGTGTAGTCACTTACCATATGTTCTGTGCACAAAAAAGACGTTTTATCGCGATGGAATTCTCAACTAGATCGCTTCCACCTCGATTTTCGCATTGACATTCGAATCACAGTGCTGTGAACGTATTGAATGCGGATTTCACTTGATTTCGGTATATGATACTTATCTTCCATTCAGTGGATGAAATCATGGTAGATGTGCAACCTAATTCGACGCCGCATAGGAAATAGTGCTCTGTATTACGACTACAAAGCCACTTGTAGGAATGTGCTTTCGCTGGACTTCAAAATGGACGTCGATGGCTGAATCATTCGTACCGCAACATATGGTAAACACTACGATCAACTTTAGGATGGTCTAGTATGCATCTTCCCGAAATTTCAGCTCTTTCCGACCCGTTTTGTGCTCGTAAAGTGTACTTCTTTCTGATTGGTTGTTGCGCCTGTCTATACCCAACCTAGGTGTGTTAAAGATGCATATCATCTACTCCAACATGTCTATATCAAGTTTCGTTGCATTCCAGCCAATAATGGCGAAGTTAGAACGATTCCAACATGTGTATGCTATTGTGTGTCCCTAATCTAGTGAATCCAGGCTGCCCAATATTGCTTGGTTTGGGTCAACAGATGTCAAGGGCCCCCGGATACACGTTCGCTAGGACCCCCGGATGCCTAAAATAAGGCCTCTAACAGGACCCCCAGGACCCCCAGATACACGTGTATCCGCGGCGGAATATATATAGCATGTCCGGGGTCGAGTTTGTAGGCGGTCACTTTGAATGGCGATATTGAGGTCAATACTTGGTCGTTTGACGCAACCGAGGGCGCAAATCATATCTACGTATTATGGTATATTGAATGGCGTTATCGGAGCGAGTGTAGCGTCTATATCCTGTATCGTCCTGGCTATGTAAACATCGCACACATTTGCACACAGATACAGTCCTTCTGACATGGTTGTCTGGGTAATGCTGGATGTCAGTGCTCGGACATGTGCTCCTATGATGTGTAGTCACTTACCATATGTTCTGTGCACAAAAAAGACGTTTTATCGCGATGGAATTCTCAACTAGATCGCTTCCACCTCGATTTTCGCATTGACATTCGAATCACAGTGCTGTGAACGTATTGAATGCGGATTTCACTTGATTTCGGTATATGATACTTATCTTCCATTCAGTGGATGAAATCATGGTAGATGTGCAACCTAATTCGACGCCGCATAGGAAATAGTGCTCTGTATTACGACTACAAAGCCACTTGTAGGAATGTGCTTTCGCTGGACTTCAAAATGGACGTCGATCGCTGATTGGCTGAATCATTCGTACCGCAACATATGGTAAACACTACGATCAACTTTAGGATGGTCTAGTATGCATCTTCCCGAAATTTCAGCTCTTTCCGACCCGTTTTGTGCTCGGAATGTGTACTTCTTTCTGATTGGTTGTTGCGCCTGTCTATACCCAACCTAGGTGTGTTAAAGATGCATATCATCTACTCCAACATGTCTATATCAAGTTTCGTTGCATTCCAGCCAATAATGGCGAAGTTAGAACGATTCCAAAATGTGTATGCTATTGTGTGTCCCTAATCTAGTGAATCCAGGCTGCCCAATATTGCTTGGTTTGGGTCAACAGATGTCAAGGGCCCCCGGATACACGTTCGCTAGGACCCCCGGATGCCTAAAATAAGGCCTCTAACAGGACCCCCAGGACCCCCAGATACACGTGTATCCGCGGCGGAATATATATAGCATGTCCGGGGTCGAGTTTGTAGGCGGTCACTTTGAATGGCGATATTGAGGTCAATACTTGGTCGTTTGACGCAACCGAGGGCGCAAATCATATCTACGTATTATGGTATATTGAATGGCGTTATCGGAGCGAGTGTAGCGTCTATATCCTGTATCGTCCTGGCTATGTAAACATCGCACACATTTGCACACAGATACAGTCCTTCTGACATGGTTGTCTGGGTAATGCTGGATGTCAGTGCTCGGACATGTGCTCCTATGATGTGTAGTCACTTACCATATGTTCTGTGCACAAAAAAGACGTTTCATCGCGATGGAATTCTCAACTAGATCGCTTCCACCTCGATTTTCGCATTGACATTCGAATCACAGTGCTGTGAACGTATTGAATGCGGATTTCACTTGATTTCGGTATATGATACTTATCTTCCATTCAGTGGATGAAATCATGGTAGATGTGCAACCTAATTCGACGCCGCATAGGAAATAGTGCTCTGTATTACGACTACAAAGCCACTTGTAGGAATGTGCTTTCGCTGGACTTCAAAATGGACGTCGATCGCTGATTGGCTGAATCATTCGTACCGCAACATATGGTAAACACTACGATCAACTTTAGGATGGTCTAGTATGCATCTTCCCGAAATTTCAGCTCTTTCCGACCCGTTTTGTGCTCGGAATGTGTACTTCTTTCTGATTGGTTGTTGCGCCTGTCTATACCCAACCTAGGTGTGTTAAAGATGCATATCATCTACTCCAACATGTCTATATCAAGTTTCGTTGCATTCCAGCCAATAGTGGCGAAGTTAGAACGATTCCAAAATGTGTATGCTATTGTGTGTACCTAATCTAGTGAATCCAGGCTGCCCAATATTGCTTGGTTTGGGTCAACAGATGTCAAGGGCCCCCGGATACACGTTCGCTAGGACCCCCGGATGCCTAAAATAAGGCCTCTAACAGGACCCCCAGGACCCCCAGATACACGTGTATCCGCGGCGGAATATATATAGCATGTCCGGGGTCGAGTTTGTAGGCGGTCACTTTGAATGGCGATATTGAGGTCAATACTTGGTCGTTTGACGCAACCGAGGGCGCAAATCATATCTACGTATTATGGTATATTGAATGGCGTTATCGGAGCGAGTGTAGCGTCTATATCCTGTATCGTCCTGGCTATGTAAACATCGCACACATTTGCACACAGATACAGTCCTTCTGACATGGTTGTCTGGGTAATGCTGGATGTCAGTGCTCGGACATGTGCTCCTATGATGTGTAGTCACTTACCATATGTTCTGTGCACAAAAAAGACGTTTCATCGCGACGGAATTCTCAACTAGATCGCTTCCACCTCGATTTTCGCATTGACATTCGAATCACAGTGCTGTGAACGTATTGAATGCGGATTTCACTTGATTTCGGTATATGATACTTATCTTCCATTCAGTGGATGAAATCATGGTAGATGTGCAACCTAATTCGACGCCGCATAGGAAATAGTGCTCTGTATTACGACTACAAAGCCACTTGTAGGAATGTGCTTTCGCTGGACTTCAAAATGGACGTCGATCGCTGATTGGCTGAATCATTCGTACCGCAACATATGGTAAACACTACGATCAACTTTAGGATGGTCTAGTATGCATCTTCCCGAAATTTCAGCTCTTTCCGACCCGTTTTGTGCTCGGAATGTGTACTTCTTTCTGATTGGTTGTTGCGCCTGTCTATACCCAACCTAGGTGTGTTAAAGATGCATATCATCTACTCCAACATGTCTATATCAAGTTTCGTTGCATTCCAGCCAATAGTGGCGAAGTTAGAACGATTCCAAAATGTGTATGCTATTGTGGTACCTAATCTAGTGAATCCAGGCTGCCCAATATTGCTTGGTTTGGGTCAACAGATGTCAAGGGCCCCCGGATACACGTTCGCTAGGACCCCCGGATGCCTAAAATAAGGCCTCTAACAGGACCCCCAGGACCCCCAGATACACGTGTATCCGCGGCGGAATATATATAGCATGTCCGGGGTCAAGTTTGGAGGCGGTCACTTTGAATGGCGATATTGAGGTCAATACTTGGTCGTTTGACGCAACCGAGGGCGCAAATCATATCTACGTATTATGGTATATTGAATGGCGTTATCGGAGCGAGTGTAGCGTCTATATCCTGTATCGTCCTGGCTATGTAAACATCGCACACATTTGCACACAGATACAGTCCTTCTGACATGGTTGTCTGGGTAATGCTGGATGTCAGTGCTCGGACATGTGCTCCTATGATGTGTAATCACTTACCATATGTTCTGTGCACAAAAAAGACGTTTCATCGCGACGGAATTCTCAACTAGATCGCTTCCACCTCGATTTTCGCATTGACATTCGAATTACAGTGCTGTGAACGTATTGAATGCGGTTTTCACTTGATTTCAGTATGTGATACTGATCTTCCATTCAGTGGATGAAATCATGGTAGATGTGCAACCTAATTCGACACCGCATAGGAAAGAGTGCTCTTTATTACGACTACAAAGCCGTTTGTAGGAATGTGCTTTCTCTGGACTTCAAAATGGACGTCGATCGCTGATTGGCTGAATCATTCGTACCGCAACATATGGTAAACACTACGATCAACTTTAGGACGATCTAGTATGCATCTTCCCGAAATTTCAGCTCTTTCCGACCCGTTTTGTGCTCGGAATGTGTACTTCTTTCTGATTGGTTGTTGCGCCTGTCTATACCCAACCTAGGTGTGTTAAAGATGCATATCATCTACTCCAACATGTCTATATCAAGTTTCGTTGCATTCCAGCCAATAGTGGCGAAGTTAGAACGATTCCAAAATGTGTATGCTATTGTGGGTACCTAATCTAGTGAATCCAGGCTGCCCAATATTGCTTGGTTTGGGTCAACAGATGTCAAGGGCCCCCGGATACACGTTCGCTAGGACCCCCGGATGCCTAAAATAAGGCCTCTAACAGGACCCCCAGGACCCCCAGATACACGTGTATCCGCGGCGGAATATATATAGCATGTCCGGGGTCAAGTTTGGAGGCGGTCACTTTGAATGGCGATATTGAGGTCAATACTTGGTCGTTTGACGCAACCGAGGGCGCAAATCATATCTACGTATTATGGTATATTGAATGGCGTTATCGGAGCGAGTGTAGCGTCTATATCCAGTATCGTCCTGGCTATGTAAAGATCGCACACATTTGCACACAGATACAGTCCTTCTGACATGGTTGTCTGGGTAATGCTGGACGTCAGTGCTCGGCATGTGCTCCTATGATGTGTAATCACTTACCATATGTTCTGTGCACAAAAAAGACGTTTCATCGCGACGGAATTCTCAACTAGATCGCTTCCACCTCGATTTTCGCATTGACATTCGAATTACAGTGCTGTGAACGTATTGAATGCGGTTTTCACTTGATTTCAGTATGTGATACTGATCTTCCATTCAGTGGATGAAATCATGGTAGATGTGCAACCTAATTCGACACCGCATAGGAAAGAGTGCTCTTTATTACGACTACAAAGCCGTTTGTAGGAATGTGCTTTCTCTGGACTTCAAAATGGACGTCGATCGCTGATTGGCTGAATCATTCGTACCGCAACATATGGTAAACACTACGATCAACTTTAGGACGATCTAGTATGCATCTTCCCGAAATTTCAGCTCTTTCCGACCCGTTTTGTGCTCGGAATGTGTACTTCTTTCTGATTGGTTGTTGCGCCTGTCTATACCCAACCTAGGTGTGTTAAAGATGCATATCATCTACTCCAACATGTCTATATCAAGTTTCGTTGCATTCCAGCCAATAGTGGCGAAGTTAGAACGATTCCAAAATGTGTATGCTATTGTGGGTACCTAATCTAGTGAATCCAGGCTGCCCAATATTGTTTGGTTTGGGTCAACAGATGTCAAGGGCCCCCGGATACACGTTCGCTAGGACCCCCGGATGCCTAAAATAAGGCCTCTAACAGGACCCCCAGGACCCCCAGATACACGTGTATCCGCGGCGGAATATATATAGCATGTCCGGGGTCAAGTTTGGAGGCGGTCACTTTGAATGGCGATATTGAGGTCAATAATTGGTCGTTTGACGCAACCGAGGGCGCAAATCATATCTACGTATTATGGTATATTGAATGGCGTTATCGGAGCGAGTGTAGCGTCTATATCCAGTATCGTCCTGGCTATGTAAAGATCGCACACATTTGCACACAGATACAGTCCTTCTGACATGGTTGTCTGGGTAATGCTGGACGTCAGTGCTCGGCATGTGCTCCTATGATGTGTAATCACTTGCCATATGTTCTGTGCACAAAAAAGACGTTTCATCGCGACGGAATTCTCAACTAGATCGCTTCCACCTCGATTTTCGCATTGACATTCGAATTACAGTGCTGTGAACGTATTGAATGCGGTTTTCACTTGATTTCAGTATGTGATACTGATCTTCCATTCAGTGCATGAAATCATTGTAGATGTGCAACCTAATTCGACACCGCATAGGAAAGAGTGCTCTTTATTACGACTACAAAGCCGTTTGTAGGAATGTGCTTTCTCTGGACTTCAAAATGGACGTCGATCGCTGATTGGCTGAATCATTCGTACCGCAACATATGGTAAACACTACGATCAACTTTAGGACGATCTAGTATGCATCTTCCCGAAATTTCAGCTCTTTCCGACCCGTTTTGTGCTCGGAATGTGTACTTCTTTCTGATTGGTTGTTGCGCCTGTCTATACCCAACCTAGGTGTGTTAAAGATGCATATCATCTACTCCAACATGTCTATATCAAGTTTCGTTGCATTCCAGCCAATAGTGGCGAAGTTAGAACGATTCCAAAATGTGTATGCTATTGTGGGTACCTAATCTAGTGAATCCAGGCTGCCCAATATTGCTTGGTTTGGGTCAACAGATGTCAAGGGCCCCCGGATACACGTTCGCTAGGACCCCCGGATGCCTAAAATAAGGCCTCTAACAGGACCCCCAGGACCCCCAGATACACGTGTATCCGCGGCGGAATATATATAGCATGTCCGGGGTCAAGTTTGGAGGCGGTCACTTTGAATGGCGATATTGAGGTCAATAATTGGTCGTTTGACGCAACCGAGGGCGCAAATCATATCTACGTATTATGGTATATTGAATGGCGTTATCGGAGCGAGTGTAGCGTCTATATCCAGTATCGTCCTGGCTATGTAAAGATCGCACACATTTGCACACAGATACAGTCCTTCTGACATGGTTGTCTGGGTAATGCTGGACGTCAGTGCTCCGGCATGTGCTCCTATGATGTGTAATCTGTTGCCATATGTTCTGTGCACAAAAAAGACGTTTCATCGCGACGGAATTCTCAACTAGATCGCTTCCACCTCGATTTTCGCATTGACATTCGAATTACAGTGCTGTGAACGTATTGAATGCGGTTTTCACTTGATTTCAGTATGTGATACTGATCTTCCATTCAGTGCATGAAATCATTGTAGATGTGCAACCTAATTCGACACCGCATAGGAAAGAGTGCTCTTTATTACGACTACAAAGCCGTTTGTAGGAATGTGCTTTCTCTGGACTTCAAAATGGACGTCGATCGCTGATTGGCTGAATCATTCGTACCGCAACATATGGTAAACACTACGATCAACTTTAGGACGATCTAGTATGCATCTTCCCGAAATTTCAGCTCTTTCCGACCCGTTTTGTGCTCGGAATGTGTACTTCTTTCTGATTGGTTGTTGCGCCTGTCTATACCCAACCTAGGTGTGTTAAAGATGCATATCATCTACTCCAACATGTCTATATCAAGTTTCGTTGCATTCCAGCCAATAGTGGCGAAGTTAGAACGATTCCAAAATGTGTATGCTATTGTGGGTACCTAATCTAGTGAATCCAGGCTGCCCAATATTGCTTGGTTTGGGTCAACAGATGTCAAGGGCCCCCGGATACACGTTCGCTAGGACCCCCGGATGCCTAAAATAAGGCCTCTAACAGGACCCCCAGGACCCCCAGATACACGTGTATCCGCGGCGGAATATATATAGCATGTCCGGGGTCAAGTTTGGAGGCGGTCACTTTGAATGGCGATATTGAGGTCAATAATTGGTCGTTTGACGCAACCGAGGGCGCAAATCATATCTACGTATTATGGTATATTGAATGGCGTTATCGGAGCGAGTGTAGCGTCTATATCCAGTATCGTCCTGGCTATGTAAAGATCGCACACATTTGCACACAGATACAGTCCTTCTGACATGGTTGTCTGGGTAATGCTGGACGTCAGTGCTCCGGCATGTGCTCCTATGATGTGCAATCTGTTGCCATATGTTCTGTGCACAAAAAAGACGTTTCATCGCGACGGAATTCTCAACTAGATCGCTTCCACCTCGATTTTCGCATTGACATTCGAATTACAGTGCTGTGAACGTATTGAATGCGGTTTTCACTTGATTTCAGTATGTGATACTGATCTTCCATTCAGTGCATGAAATCATTGTAGATGTGCAACCTAATTCGACACCGCATAGGAAAGAGTGCTCTTTATTACGACTACAAAGCCGTTTGTAGGAATGTGCTTTCTCTGGACTTCAAAATGGACGTCGATCGCTGATTGGCTGAATCATTCGTACCGCAACATATGGTAAACACTACGATCAACTTTAGGACGATCTAGTATGCATCTTCCCGAAATTTCAGCTCTTTCCGACCCGTTTTGTGCTCGGAATGTGTACTTCTTTCTGATTGGTTGTTGCGCCTGTCTATACCCAACCTAGGTGTGTTAAAGATGCATATCATCTACTCCAACATGTCTATATCAAGTTTCGTTGCATTCCAGCCAATAGTGGCGAAGTTAGAACGATTCCAAAATGTGTATGCTATTGTGGGTACCTAATCTAGTGAATCCAGGCTGCCCAATATTGCTTGGTTTGGGTCAACAGATGTCAAGGGCCCCCGGATACACGTTCGCTAGGACCCCCGGATGCCTAAAATAAGGCCTCTAACAGGACCCCCAGGACCCCCAGATACACGTGTATCCGCGGCGGAATATATATAGCATGTCCGGGGTCAAGTTTGGAGGCGGTCACTTTGAATGGCGATATTGAGGTCAATAATTGGTCGTTTGACGCAACCGAGGGCGCAAATCATATCTACGTATTATGGTATATTGAATGGCGTTATCGGAGCGAGTGTAGCGTCTATATCCAGTATCGGCCTGGTTATGTAAAGATCGCACACATTTGCACACAGATACAGTCCTTCTGACATGGTTGTCTGGGTAATGCTGGACGTCAGTGCTCCGGCATGTGCTCCTATGATGTGCAATCTGTTGCCATATGTTCTGTGCACAAAAAAGACGTTTCATCGCGACGGAATTCTCAACTAGATCGCTTCCACCTCGATTTTCGCATTGACATTCGAATTACAGTGCTGTGAACGTATTGAATGCGGTTTTCACTTGATTTCAGTATGTGATACTGATCTTCCATTCAGTGCATGAAATCATTGTAGATGTGCAACCTAATTCGACACCGCATAGGAAAGAGTGCTCTTTATTACGACTACAAAGCCGTTTGTAGGAATGTGCTTTCTCTGGACTTCAAAATGGACGTCGATCGCTGATTGGCTGAATCATTCGTACCGCAACATATGGTAAACACTACGATCAACTTTAGGACGATCTAGTATGCATCTTCCCGAAATTTCAGCTCTTTCCGACCCGTTTTGTGCTCGGAATGTGTACTTCTTTCTGATTGGTTGTTGCGCCTGTCTATACCCAACCTAGGTGTGTTAAAGATGCATATCATCTACTCCAACATGTCTATATCAAGTTTCGTTGCATTCCAGCCAATAGTGGCGAAGTTAGAACGATTCCAAAATGTGTATGCTATTGTGGGTACCTAATCTAGTGAATCCAGGCTGCCCAATATTGCTTGGTTTGGGTCAACAGATGTCAAGGGCCCCCGGATACACGTTCGCTAGGACCCCCGGATGCCTAAAATAAGGCCTCTAACAGGACCCCCAGGACCCCCAGATACACGTGTATCCGCGGCGGAATATATATAGCATGTCCGGGGTCAAGTTTGGAGGCGGTCACTTTGAATGGCGATATTGAGGTCAATAATTGGTCGTTTGACGCAACCGAGGGCGCAAATCATATCTACGTATTATGGTATATTGAATGGCGTTATCGGAGCGAGTGTAGCGTCTATATCCAGTATCGGCCTGGTTATGTAAAGATCGCACACATTTGCACACAGATACAGTCCTTCTGACATGGTTGTCTGGGTAATGCTGGACGTCAGTGCTCCGGCATGTGCTCCTATGATGTGCAATCTGTTGCCATATGTTCTGTGCACAAAAAAGACGTTTCATCGCGACGGAATTCTCAACTAGATCGCTTCCACCTCGATTTTCGCATTGACATTCGAATTACAGTGCTGTGAACGTATTGAATGCGGTTTTCACTTGATTTCAGTATGTGATACTGATCTTCCATTCAGTGCATGAAATCATTGTAGATGTGCAACCTAATTCGACACCGCATAGGAAAGAGTGCTCTTTATTACGACTACAAAGCCGTTTGTAGGAATGTGCTTTCTCTGGACTTCAAAATGGACGTCGATCGCTGATTGGCTGAATCATTCGTACCGCAACATATGGTAAACACTACGATCAACTTTAGGACGATCTAGTATGCATCTTCCCGAAATTTCAGCTCTTTCCGACCCGTTTTGTGCTCGGAATGTGTACTTCTTTCTGATTGGTTGTTGCGCCTGTCTATACCCAACCTAGGTGTGTTAAAGATGCATATCATCTACTCCAACATGTCTATATCAAGTTTCGTTGCATTCCAGCCAATAGTGGCGAAGTTAGAACGATTCCAAAATGTGTATGCTATTGTGGGTACCTAATCTAGTGAATCCAGGCTGCCCAATATTGCTTGGTTTGGGTCAACAGATGTCAAGGGCCCCCGGATACACGTTCGCTAGGACCCCCGGATGCCTAAAATAAGGCCTCTAACAGGACCCCCAGGACCCCCAGATACACGTGTATCCGCGGCGGAATATATATAGCATGTCCGGGGTCAAGTTTGGAGGCGGTCACTTTGAATGGCGATATTGAGGTCAATAATTGGTCGTTTGACGCAACCGAGGGCGCAAATCATATCTACGTATTATGGTATATTGAATGGCGTTATCGGAGCGAGTGTAGCGTCTATATCCAGTATCGGCCTGGTTATGTAAAGATCGCACACATTTGCACACAGATACAGTCCTTCTGACATGGTTGTCTGGGTAATGCTGGACGTCAGTGCTCGGCATGTGCTCCTATGATGTGCAATCTGTTGCCATATGTTCTGTGCACAAAAAAGACGTTTCATCGCGACGGAATTCTCAACTAGATCGCTTCCACCTCGATTTTCGCATTGACATTCGAATTACAGTGCTGTGAACGTATTGAATGCGGTTTTCACTTGATTTCAGTATGTGATACTGATCTTCCATTCAGTGCATGAAATCATTGTAGATGTGCAACCTAATTCGACACCGCATAGGAAAGAGTGCTCTTTATTACGACTACAAAGCCGTTTGTAGGAATGTGCTTTCTCTGGACTTCAAAATGGACGTCGATCGCTGATTGGCTGAATCATTCGTACCGCAACATATGGTAAACACTACGATCAACTTTAGGACGATCTAGTATGCATCTTCCCGAAATTTCAGCTCTTTCCGACCCGTTTTGTGCTCGGAATGTGTACTTCTTTCTGATTGGTTGTTGCGCCTGTCTATACCCAACCTAGGTGTGTTAAAGATGCATATCATCTACTCCAACATGTCTATATCAAGTTTCGTTGCATTCCAGCCAATAGTGGCGAAGTTAGAACGATTCCAAAATGTGTATGCTATTGTGGGTACCTAATCTAGTGAATCCAGGCTGCCCAATATTGCTTGGTTTGGGTCAACAGATGTCAAGGGCCCCCGGATACACGTTCGCTAGGACCCCCGGATGCCTAAAATAAGGCCTCTAACAGGACCCCCAGGACCCCCAGATACACGTGTATCCGCGGCGGAATATATATAGCATGTCCGGGGTCAAGTTTGGAGGCGGTCACTTTGAATGGCGATATTGAGGTCAATAATTGGTCGTTTGACGCAACCGAGGGCGCAAATCATATCTACGTATTATGGTATATTGAATGGCGTTATCGGAGCGAGTGTAGCGTCTATATCCAGTATCGGCCTGGTTATGTAAAGATCGCACACATTTGCACACAGATACAGTCCTTCTGACATGGTTGTCTGGGTAATGCTGGACGTCAGTGCTCGGCATGTGCTCCTATGATGTGCAATCTGTTGCCATATGTTCTGTGCACAAAAAAGACGTTTCATCGCGACGGAATTCTCAACTAGATCGCTTCCACCTCGATTTTCGCATTGACATTCGAATTACAGTGCTGTGAACGTATTGAATGCGGTTTTCACTTGATTTCAGTATGTGATACTGATCTTCCATTCAGTGCATGAAATCATTGTAGATGTGCAACCTAATTCGACACCGCATAGGAAAGAGTGCTCTTTATTACGACTACAAAGCCGTTTGTAGGAATGTGCTTTCTCTGGACTTCAAAATGGACGTCGATCGCTGATTGGCTGAATCATTCGTACCGCAACATATGGTAAACACTACGATCAACTTTAGGACGATCTAGTATGCATCTTCCCGAAATTTCAGCTCTTTCCGACCCGTTTTGTGCTCGGAATGTGTACTTCTTTCTGATTGGTTGTTGCGCCTGTCTATACCCAACCTAGGTGTGTTAAAGATGCATACCATCTACTCCAACATGTCTATATCAAGTTTCGTTGCATTCCAGCCAATAGTGACGAAGTTAGAACGATTCCAAAATGTGTATGCTATTGTGTGTACCTAATCTAGTGAATCCAGGCTGCCCAATATTGCTTGGTTTGGGTCAACAGATGTCAAGGGCCCCCGGATACACGTTCGCTAGGACCCCCGGATGCCTAAAATAAGGCCTCTAACAGGACCCCCAGGACCCCCAGATACACGTGTATCCGCGGCGGAATATATATAGCATGTCCGGGGTCAAGTTTGGAGGCGGTCACTTTGAATGGCGATATTGAGGTCAATAATTGGTCGTTTGACGCAACCGAGGGCGCAAATCATATCTACGTTATGGTATATTGAATGGCGTTATCGGAGCGAGTGTAGCGTCTATATCCAGTATCGGCCTGGTTATGTAAAGATCGCACACATTTGCACACAGATACAGTCCTTCTGACATGGTTGTCTGGGTAATGCTGGACGTCAGTGCTCGGCATGTGCTCCTATGATGTGCAATCTGTTGCCATATGTTCTGTGCACAAAAAAGACGTTTCATCGCGACGGAATTCTCAACTAGATCGCTTCCACCTCGATTTTCGCATTGACATTCGAATTACAGTGCTGTGAACGTATTGAATGCGGTTTTCACTTGATTTCAGTATGTGATACTGATCTTCCATTCAGTGGATGAAATCATGGTAGATGTGCAACCTAATTCGACACCGCATAGGAAAGAGTGCTCTTTATTACGACTACAAAGCCGTTTGTAGGAATGTGCTTTCTCTGGACTTCAAAATGGACGTCGATCGCTGATTGGCTGAATCATTCGTACCGCAACATATGGTAAACACTACGATCAACTTTAGGACGATCTAGTATGCATCTTCCCGAAATTTCAGCTCTTTCCGACCCGTTTTGTGCTCGGAATGTGTACTTCTTTCTGATTGGTTGTTGCGCCTGTCTATACCCAACCTAGGTGTGTTAAAGATGCATACCATCTACTCCAACATGTCTATATCAAGTTTCGTTGCATTCCAGCCAATAGTGGCGAAGTTAGAACGATTCCAAAATGTGTATGCTATTGTGTGTACCTAATCTAGTGAATCCAGGCTGCCCAATATTGCTTGGTTTGGGTCAACAGATGTCAAGGGCCCCCGGATACACGTTCGCTAGGACCCCCGGATGCCTAAAATAAGGCCTCTAACAGGACCCCCAGGACCCCCAGATACACGTGTATCCGCGGCGGAATATATATAGCATGTCCGGGGTCGAGTTTGGAGGCGGTCACTTTGAATGGCGATATTGAGGTCAATAATTGGTCGTTTGACGCAACCGAGGGCGCAAATCATATCTACATGTTATGGTGGTTGAATGGCGTTATCGGAGCGAGTGTAGCGTCTATATCCAGTATCGGCCTGGCTATGTAAAGATCGCACACATTTGCACACAGATACAGTCCTTCTGACATGGTTGTCTGGGTAATGCTGGACGTCAGTGCTCAAGCATGTGCTCCTATGATGTGTAATCTGTTGCCATATGTTCTGTGCACAAAAAAGACGTTTCATCGCGACGGAATTCTCAACTAGATCGCTTCCACCTCGATTTTCGCATTGACATTCGAATTACAGTGCTGTGAACGTATTGAATGCGGTTTTCACTTGATTTCAGTATATGATACTGATCTCCCATTCAGTGGATAAATCATGGTAGATGTGCAACCTAATTCGACACCGCATAGGAAAGAGTGCTCTGTATTACGACTACAAAGCCACTTGTAGGAATGTGCTTTCTCTGGACTTCAAAATGGACGTCGATCGCTGATTGGCTGAATCATTCGTACCGCAACATATGGTAAACACTACGATCAACTTTAGGATGATCTAGTATGCATCTTCCCGAAATTTCAGCTCTTTCCGACCCGTTTTGTGGTCGTAATGTGTACTTCTTTCTGATTGGTTGTTGCGCCTGTCTATACCCAACCTAGGTGTGTTAAAGATGCATACCATCTACTCCAACATGTCTATATCAAGTTTCGTTGCATTCCAGCCAATAGTGGCGAAGTTAGAACGATTCCAAAATGTGTATGCTATTGTGTGTACCTAATCTAGTGAATTCAGGCTGCCCAATATTGCTTGGTTTGGGTCAACAGATGTCAAGGGCCCCCGGATACACGTTCGCTAGGACCCCCGGATGCCTAAAATAAGGCCTCTAACAGGACCCCCAGGACCCCCAGATACACGTGTATCCGCGGCGGAATATATATAGCATGTCCGGGGTCGAGTTTGGAGGCGGTCACTTTGAATGGCGATATTGAGGTCAATAATTGGTGTTTGACGCAACCGAGGGCGCAAATCTTATCTACGTGTTACGGTGGGTTGAATGGCGTTATCGGAGCGAGTGTAGCGTCTATATCCAGTATCGCCTGGCTATGTAAAGATCGCACACATTTGCACACAGATACAGTCCTTCTGACATGGTTGTCTGGGTAATGCTGGATGTCAGTGCTCGGCATGTGCTCCTATGATGTGTAATCACTTACCATATGTTCTGTGCACAAAAAAGACGTTTCATCGCGACGGAATTCTCAACTAGATCGCTTCCACCTCGATTTTCGCATTGACATTCGAATTACAGTGCTGTGAACGTATTGAATGCGGTTTTCACTTGATTTCAGTATATGATACTGATCTTCCATTCAGTGGATGAAATCATGGTAGATGTGCAACCTAATTCGACACCGCATAGGAAAGAGTGCTCTTTATTACGACTACAAAGCCACTTGTAGGAATGTGCTTTTTGGACTTCAAAATGGACGTCGATCGCTGATTGGCTGAATCATTCGTACCGCAACATATGGTAAACACTACGATCAACTTTAGGACGGTCTAGTATGCATCTTCCCGAAATTTCAGCTCTTTCCGACCCGTTTTGTGCTCGGAATGTGTACTTCTTTCTGATTGGTTGTTGCGCCTGTCTATACCCAACCTAGGTGTGTTAAAGATGCATACCATCTACTCCAACATGTCTATATCAAGTTTCGTTGCATTCCAGCCAATAGTGGCGAAGTTAGAACGATTCCAAAATGTGTATGCTATTGTGTGTACCTAATCTAGTGAATCCAGGCTGCCCAATATTGCTTGGTTTGGGTCAACAGATGTCAAGGGCCCCCGGATACACGTTCGCTAGGACCCCCGGATGCCTAAAATAAGGCCTCTAACAGGACCCCCAGGACCCCCAGATACACGTGTATCCGCGGCGGAATATATATAGCATGTCCGGGGTCGAGTTTGGAGGCGGTCACTTTGAATGGCGATATTGAGGTCAATAATTGGTCGTTTGACGCAACCGAGGGCGCAAATCATATCTACGTTTATGGTATATTGAATGGCGTTATCGGAGCGAGTGTAGCGTCTATATCCAGTATCGTCCTGGCTATGTAAAGATCGCACACATTTGCACACAGATACAGTCCTTCTGACATGGTTGTCTGGGTAATGCTGGATGTCAGTGCTCGGCATGTGCTCCTATGATGTGTGTAATCTTACCATATGTTCTGTGCACAAAAAAGACGTTTCATCGCGACGGAATTCTCAACTAGATCGCTTCCACCTCGATTTTCGCATTGACATTCGAATTACAGTGCTGTGAACGTATTGAATGCGTTTTCACTTGATTTCAGTATGTGATACTGATCTTCCATTCAGTGGATGAAATCATGGTAGATGTGCAACCTAATTCGACACCGCATAGGAAGAGTGCTCTTATTACGACTACAAAGCCACTTGTAGGAATGTGCTTTGTTGGACTTCAAAATGGACGTCGATCGCTGATTGGCTGAATCATTCGTACCGCAAACATATGGTAACACTACGATCAACTTAGGACGGTCTAGTATGCATCTTCCCGAAATTTCAGCTCTTTCCGACCCGTTTTGTGCTCGGAATGTGTACTTCTTTCTGATTGTTGTTGCGCCTGTCTATACCAACCTAGTGTGTTAAAGATGCATACCATCTACTCCAACATGTCTATATCAAGTTTCGTTGCATTCCAGCCAATAGTGGCGAAGTTAGAACGATTCCAAATGTGTATGCTATTGTGTGTACCTAATCTAGTGAATCCAGGCTGCCCAATATTGCTTGGTTGGGTCAACAGATGTCAAGGGCCCCCGGATACACGTTCGCTAGGACCCCGGATGCCTAAAATAAGGCCTCTAACAGGACCCCCAGGACCCCAGATACACGTGTATCCGCGGCGGAATATATATAGCATGTCCGGGGGTCAAGTTTGGAGGCGGTCACTTTGAATGGCGATATTGAGGTCAATAATTGGTCGTTTGACGCAACCGAGGGCGCAAATCATATCTACGTGTTACGGTGTTGAATGGCGCTATCGGAGCGAGTGTAGCGTCTATATCCAGTATCGTCCTGGCTATGTAAACATCGCACACATTTGCACACAGATACAGTCCTTCTGACATGGTTGTCTGGGTAATGCTGGATGTCAGTGCTCGGCATGTGCTCCTATGATGTGTAATCACTTTACCATATGTTCTGTGCACAAAAAAGACGTTTCATCGCGACGGAATTCTCAACTAGATCGCTTCCACCTCGATTTTCGCATTGACATTCGAATTACAGTGCTGTGAACGTATTGAATGCGGTTTTCACTTGATTTCAGTATGTGATACTGATCTTCCATTCAGTGGATGAAATCATGGTAGATGTGCAACCTAATTCGACGCCGCATAGGAAAGAGTGCTCTTTATTACGACTACAAAGCCGTTTGTAGGAATGTGCTTTGTTGGACTTCAAAATGGACGTCGATCGCTGATTGGCTGAATCATTTCGTACCGCAACATATGGTAAACACTACGATCAACTTTAGGACGGTCTAGTATGCATCTTCCCGAAATTTCAGCTCTTCCGACCCGTTTTGTGCTCGGAATGTGTACTTCTTTCTGATTGGTTGTTGCGCCTGTCTATACCCAACCTAGGTGTGTTAAAGATGCATACCATCTACTCCAACATGTCTATATCAAGTTTCGTTGCATTCCAGCCAATAGTGACGAAGTTAGAACGATTCCAAAATGTGTATGCTATTGTGTGTACCTAATCTAGTGAATTCAGGCTGCCCAATATTGCTTGGTTTGGTCAACAGATGTCAAGGGCCCCCGGATACACGTTCGCTAGGACCCCCGGATGCCTAAAATAAGGCCTCTAACAGGACCCCCAGGACCCCCAGATACACGTGTATCCGCGGCGGCGGAATATATATAGCATGTCCGGGGTCGAGTTTGGAGGCGGTCACTTTGAATGGCGATATTGAGGTCAATAATTGGTGGTTTGACGCAACCGAGGGCGCAAATCATATCTACATGTTACGGTGGGTTGAATGGCGTTATCGGAGCGAGTGTATCGTCTATATCCAGTATCGGCCTGGCTATGTAAAGATCGCACACATTTGCACACACAGATACAGTCCTTCTGACTGGTTGTCTGGGTAATGCTGGACGTCAGTGCTCAAGCATGTGCTCCTATGATGTGTAATCTGTTACCATATGTTCTGTGCACAAAAAAGACGTTTCATCGCGACGGAATTCTCAACTAGATCGCTTCCACCTCGATTTTCGCATTGACATTCGAATTACAGTGCTGTGAACGTATTGAATGCGGATTTCACTTGATTCATTTCAGTATATAATACATCTCCATTCAGTGGATGAAATCATGGTAGATGTGCAACCTAATTCGAACCGCATAGGAAAGAGTGCTCTGTATTACGATTCAAAGCCACTTGTAGTAATGTGCTTTTTTTGGACTTCAAAATGGACGTCGATCGCTGATTGGCTGATCATTCGTACCGCAACATATGGTAACACTTACGATCAACTTTAGGATACGGTCTAGTATGCATCTTCCCGAAATTTCAGCTCCTTCCGACCGTTTTGTGCTCGGAATGTTGTACTTCTTTCTGATTGGTTGTTGCGCCTGTCTATACCCAACTAGGTGTGTTAAAGATGCAT
>VOQZ01000834.1:0-65048 GCA_008079305.1 Phytophthora palmivora | reverse complement strand
AAGTGCGCAACTTGTGTGGTATCATTGGCTGCGACACCCAACCGGCTCAGAGTATGGGTTTGTCTGCTAGGTAGGTGAGGATCAAAAAGGAAGGAAAAATAGTTTGTATCTGGCCATACTGGAATCACAACAATACTCATCTGGATTACAACAGGTAGCAGACTTACAGGCCCAGCTAGTCCCGAAGAGCGCCAAGCTCTTGTAGTGGCATGGAATAAACACTGGATTGCGCGCGACTCGGGGCTTTTGAGGACGAGTTGACACGCTGTGCTGGTCAGTACTGCGTGGGTGACCAAGTGACCTTAGCGGACGTATATCTGCTGCCTCAAGTGTATAACGCACGCATGTGCAACATGGACTTGTCCAAGTACCCACAGTGTCACGTGTGGTGGAGGCACTGGGAACATTTGTCCCCGTTCGAGAGTTCTCATCCAGACAAGCAACTTGACGCAAAGTGAGCTTTGACACACGTCACAGACATAAAATGTAGCCATTTCAGTTCTAAAAATAGTCGGATGATGTGGTCCAGAAAACGAACAGTGTTTAGGGCACCTTTGTGGCTCCCAATTGCACCGCATGCACCTGTTCCTGTTGCAGCTCATTATTCAAGCCTCGCTGAGAGCGTCACATTCGCTTGTCTTCAATGCTCTTGGCCGCAGTCCCACGGGCCCTCGTCGTAGCGTCATCGGCTCTGAAGAGTTCACCAAGTCCGAGCGCTCGAGTTTCTTCGGGCGCCAGCTGGCACGCTTGCTGCGTCGCTCTTCGGCTGTGTCTGTAGCGGTCGAACAACCTAGTCACGCGCTGAACTCGCGGGGCGGCGCAGCCTCCACGCCGTCCTTGCATCGCGCTGCGAGTCTGGCAGCTATCGGTGCAGTGGATCCCGAAATCGCCTTCACTCGCCACAACGCTTCGCTGTGTGCACCCGGAACGGCGCTCGACTGGGCAACGAGGACCGCTTCCGAGCCATTGACAACCTGGATCTCTATGGCCGCGGACTGCTGGAAGTGGCGCCGGCCTCACTGCCTCCGTTCTTTACAGATTTGCTCCAGGGCCGTGTGCTCGAGAACTTTGTAGTGGAAGGACGCGCACCTGCGCTCAAAATTCGCAACTTGCTGAAGCACGAACGGAGCGAGGATACGCAGTTCTATGGGGTTTATGACGGACATGGAGGAGCGAGAGCGTCGTCGCTGTTGGCATTGCTCTTTCAGTGTATATTCTTGCAGCACCAGAGTATTGCAATGATTTAGCAGCGGCTTGTCATTCCGCTAGCATGGCGATTAATGAGGAGATTTTAAAGCGAGAGAAGGACGGACATTGTGAAGGAGGGCTACAGCCGTGACGCTATTGATTCGAGACAATAAGGCTGTGTTGAGCAATACGGGAGACTGTCGAGCTATTATGGTGGCGAAGAGAGATAAAGTAGCGCAAGTGACACAGCTCACAACGGATCACAAGGCTTCGAATGACCAGGAGAAACAGAGGATTGAGGAACATGGAGGCATGGTGCTATATGTCAAGGGCGTTGCTCGCGTGAATGGGCGACTAGCAGTTGCGAGAGCATTTGGAGACTCCGAGCTGAGTCAACTAGTTATTGCCGATCCGGAGGTCACAGTGCACGACCTTCATCGAGAAGACGAGTTTATTGTCATGGCGTCAGACGGCCTATGGGATGTATTGACTAACGAGCAGGTGGCTTCTTGTATCAGGTACGAATAAGGTTGGATAGTCCGGACTGAGAATCCGGGACAATTGACTGACTTCTGGTTTGTGCTTGATTTCAACCAGGAACAACCCGTGGCTGAACGTGCAGGAAATGGCCAACATGTTGGCGGACCGCGCTGTCGAGCTTGGTACAATGGACAATGTAACCGTAGTGGTGGTGGATGTGCGTGGCAGAGTATCTTGAGGGACACTTCAGTTTTGTGATATTCAAGGATGGTACTATCCACTATCGTCCTGCTCGTTCCGCCGCGTGTAGCTGAATGCGCCAAGCAGCACAAATTCTGTTATTTAACGCGAGAGAGGCTACATCCTGTCGACCAACGATATGATGTAAGCTTCGTATATTGTAAACGCGATTGGCTTTTTCGATCTTGTCATGTTGAAGTTGTTGAATGAGTCACAAAGCAGGTAGCAAAACTCATACATACTTCGTGCTAACAGAGGAGATTCATAGCGAGGTACTATGTAGTGTTGGAGCATGCGATTTTTTTAAAATCACTATGCGAAAACTATTTTCGTTAGTGTTTCAGGTGGGGTGAGGCCCCAGAGGACGAAGGTAACACTTTATTGATCGGATCAGAGCCGTTCTGGTACGTTCTGGTACGAGGCTGCAGCATTGGTTTCTCTCTCACCGAATAGGTTTTCGCTTTGTAAGGTCAAGGGATTAAATTGGACAGCAAGAGCAGAGCACGCATTCGAGTGGTCGGGGCATTCACGCAGCAATGACAGATCGGAGGCGCAAGCGGAGCACTACCAGCAGCTTTGCCAGTGACACAGTGGAGGATTTTATTACAGTGACCCCAACGCAATCTCGCAGACGTAGTGGCAGCAATGGCCACGAAAGTGGAATTCGACAGGAGTCATGGATGTCCAAAGTTTCACTAGCCATGAGCTCTCGGATTTTCTCGGGAGGGAAAAAGATAAACAATTCTCGGAGCACCCAAGTGATGCCTGTTGGTGTGGTCGTGACTGACAGCAGCAATACATCGATGGGACGCAATTCCTCTTCTTCGGTGTTATCATTGCAGGAAACAGAGTTCCAGCAGACACCCACCAGCCGTCAGCACACTTTGCGTCTCGTAGCATCGGAGAAGGATCTCGGCAGTTCGACAGATTTGCTTTGCACTTCATCGCCGGTATCGACATTCGCATGTCCAAGCATACCTTGTGACGTTGGACTGGACGATAGCAACACCAGGTTTCACGGTGATGAAGACAGATCCCGATCACACTCGCACGGTTCAGAATATCGACGTGGTGACAGTCAACGATGGGGTAGTGGCCATTCCAGCACAGTCGTGCAAAAAGTGACGCGGGAGATGAAGATCAACAAGACGACGATGAGGAGCTGATGACTCGGTCCATGAAAGTGACGTTAATACCATCTAGAACAATTCGTTCTCGCGACACTTGTGAAGATACCGACACAGAAGTCAACGTGCAGGATGCAGCGCCGATTCTGAAAGGCTTTTTCAGCAAAACTGTGGTAGTCAGCAAAAAACAACGTCAGCAACAACGTGAACAAAAGAGAGAAGCACTTTACCGGGAAAGCAAAGAACGACAGGATAAACTTCGCGAACAGACCGATCGTGATCGTGTAAAGAACGAGGAATCGAGTCGTAAACGAAAGGTGGAGCAGCTACGTCGACTCAATCAACAACGTAGAAGGAATTGCTCCGAACCGCTGCCAATGCTAGGAAAAATTTACTAGAGCGCATTCATGAAGACAACGAAAAGTATCAATCGGAGCGTGAACGGTGGGAAAATGATTTCGAGGATGAGATGCGGGTGCTAAATGCTGCATTCCGAAAGGCTCGTACTTCCGATGAGAATCGCCCGATGACAGTAGCTGGACTTGCGGTCCCAGAAGCGATTTCGCAACTGGAGCGCGACGCATCGAATTTCGAGAAGCGAGTGAAGACAGCCCAACCAGCATTGGCTAGTCCATTGTCGCTCCAGCGTCGCACAGAACGTCCCAGCACCAGTGGAAGCAGTATCGAGTTATTGACAGCACCTTTCTTTGAATCCTGCAAGGTGTTAGCGTTAGAGGACTCGAAAGACGTCTTCGACTTGTTCGAAGGTGACGACCAGGCGAACGATCTCTTTCCAGCCAAACAATGCCACGTTGTACGACAACTGCTTGATTTCAGTCTCGACGAACTACTGGTAGAGCGCGAGAAACTCCTTCAGCGCCTTGATGCGATCGATCATATAGTTCAGACCCAACAGCAACAAGAACCATAGAAGCAACCATAAATTTAGTTGTCAGTGTCGATAGAATCCCTATGTTTTCAGTGAACAATACAAGTAGCATATTTATCTCAACCTTGAGCTGCTGAGCTTTACAAACACTGGTCTGCAGTCCCTCCTCACTTGTCCGTGTTAGCAATGCACTTGTTTACGACCGTAAGCAGATGCGAGTTTTCCAGTGCAGCTGCCACACGTTCTTTGTCATTAAGTTGTTTGTTCACCGCCGCCTCGGACGAGTGCGTGCCCGGAGTGATGAGGATGTCCACTTTGAACCTTGCTGGTAGCGAGCGGAGAAGTTTTACGCGAAGACACAGTCCTATCAGTGTCGCCATACTACATAATAGAAGCAAAAGTAAAATATTAGCAACCAAATAAACTAAAAGTTCTCAAATGCGTTGGACGCACCTGCAGTGCGGAATGGTGGGCGTGAAAAATATTTTGATGCGCGAGTTGGTGTCATCCACGTGAATGTTCTCAAGCGACATGACCTTAAGCTGCTCCAGTGTCAGCGGATGTTCCGGGTCGTTGATATGCCGAAGGATTTCTGTGTAGAGCAACAATAACAAACTGAATTGTTACATGTTTTGTTAAGCACATTGTTTGGTAACATGTACGCACCGAAGACCTCGTCAGCTTCGAACGGGTCGGCGACGTCCTCGTCGAGCGCCTCATCTACGTCGAATTTCTTGCGCGCTGGCGTAGCCACGGCGTACACTGTCGGGTTGGCGTTGATCTTCTCCTGGAGACCCATGCTTGTCTTTTTCTCGAACTGGTGGAATTGACAGATGAACACAAATGGCTTTGTGTCGGGACTATATCCCAAATTATTAGATGAATGCAAATGGTTTGTGCTGGGACTATATCACAGATTATTAGGTGAGCACAAGTGGCTTTGTGTCAGGACTATATCCCGTATCCCAAATTATTAGATGAATGCAAATGGCATTGTGCTGGGACTATATCACAGATTATTAGGTGAACACAAGTGGCTTTGCGTCAGGACAAAATCTGCGTTCATCTAACAATCTGTGATAAAATCATTTGAGTCATGACATATTCAGTACATGTTTACAAAAAGTATCCTGTCGTTTGGAGAAATGCATCATTGTATCCTCAGGTTTTCATGGGAAAGCGTTGCACTACATGCTTCGTACTGTTGGTTTTTGGTGAAAATCAATACGAAACGAGCGTTTGACAGAGTGATTGGCAAGAAAATATTCTATATAAAAAAATACTGCTAGGACATGGACCTTTGGATGCAAGAGCTATCTCAAACCTTCTGGGAACTCGTTCAACTAGGTGTAATGGCTGCCTCAAATCACTAGCACCAACTCAGCTTGAGGACAGTGTTTTCTTCTTATGCATGTTGCTACGCGGCTGGTGTTTCAGTCATGGCAGCGATATTAATCTGATGCAATCGCCTACTCTAATCATTAATGTAATCATCATTGATGATGAAGCGATACCTAGAGCACTATATACCGTTTCGAAATCGCTTTTTTGAGCGCTCAGTGATTAAGCATAACAGATCAATAATGAGTGAACGAAGAAAGAAGCATTCACCACGAACGGCATTACAGCCAAAAGATGAGTTTGGGTACTACCTGTATTCTGGATGTTGTCAGCATCACCAACACGGTTGGCCTCCATTCCAACGGTCGGCTCGGAATTATGGAGGAGAACCTCGCGGCGGGGACCCCGCCTCACGGTAAGTCTCACCAACAAAAACATGCCCGGATCTATACAACGGGATTGGGAGATCAAATTCGGCCACTGTGATAAAAGGCAAGGAGATCATCGTGACGGCTCTGCGTATCTGAGCGCGTGCCTTCCTCCAGTCGCCACCGCTTGACAGATTGCAAAGCTTCACTTCTGCTCAGTTTTCCTAGGATGTCGCTTGGTCGCGCAACCGTCGCTCTAAGCTGCGTGAATTGAACGTTACCTGTATAACCTACGTGTCCGATGGGATGTGATGTAGATGTAGGGCGAGTTTGCTCTGGAAGACTCTTGATACACACGGATCACCAGCACAGGCTTCCAGATCCGTTTTCCGTTGCTGAATCTAGGCATCGCGCAATGACTGACTGCTTCCGTTGGTCCTGCTGCCAATGTGATCGCGCCTGGCTCATATCTGGCTCTGTCAAATCGCCGTGGAGTTTACGACTTTCGCATGCTCAGACGCGAACTCTGCAGAACTCGCAGTGTCGAGTTCATATTCGATATTGGTAAAATCTATGCCTAATTAGTACATGTAAATAGCTACAGGTGCATCCGTGACTGTGGGCTAACCGATTGACATGTCATCCCATCAAAGATTGCTCCAGCACGGTGCACCACCGCTCAATCGATGATCATCTCAGCGTCGGAGGAATCCGGCCTAGGGGTTACACATCTGAACCAAAACCAAACGGGGCGGGTGCCTCGCCGCCATTCAGCGGGTATCTCCGATATGATTGGTCTCGTGCACGCTTCCTGCTGGACTTGGCTTTACGCGGTCCACCAGGTAAACGGTGCGTAACCTTGCTCCTGAGCCGGAGCGTACCGATACATGGTAAGTTTTTGGTGTTTGTACCGCTCTGTTCGAGCTGCTAACCTGTGAGACCGTATCCATGTCAACTCAGTGGAAGCACGTAGTTTTGGAGGTCCTAGACTGCTAAACCAGCGTTTGCTGGGACCGAGTTTGTTATCACGTTGACGGAGACCACCGCAAGAGCTGTTCATCAGATGTAGCTTCAACGTGATACCAATCCTCGAGGACGTTACCAGGTGGCCGTTCTCAAGCTGTCCAAGGCAGTCTGGATTAATAGTGTTACCACCTCTATGACCCGCTGGAATGCGCGCAAGTATTGACGGGATCTCTGGTTGCTGGGACCCACTCACTCCATTGATCTCTCGTTTCATTCTGCAATTCGCGGGCTTCCGAGCACTCGACCACCTCGAAATCTGTCATGGTTGCTCGCACTGCACTGTCAACTGCATTGGCCTTCGCTGCCACCGCAGTGCTCACCCCCACCGAAGCGCTCAAGAACCTCAAAACCGACTGGGACGCCTATGTCAGTGAACTTCCTATTCCGGATGTCATCGACCTGACTGATGGAGGGGCTATCGACATGCAAATGGGTCGTGCCACGCACAACTGGACGGAAGATGGCTCCATCTCGGGTGAGATTTACGGCTACGCGCTCAAGAACTCGACGCCTACCATGCCTGGCCCGACCCTCAAGGTTGCCAAGGGCGTGCCGATCTCCATCACCTGGTACAATGAGCTATCGCAGCCTCATTTGCTGCAAGACTCAGTCGAGGACTCGCTCAACAACGTCGAATCCAAATGTTACCCGTACTGTGGTGTACCTGTCGTCACGCACGTACACGGACTGGAATCACCTCCCGAGTACGATGGCTTGCCGTACCGATCTATCTACAAGAACCAGTCGCAGCAGTTCCACTACTACAACAACCAGTCCGCTTCAACCAAAATCTACCACGACCATGCTAACGGTCTCACACGTCTCAACACGTGGGCTGGTCTCATGGGCGCGTACATTATCACTGACGAAGAAATGGAAGCGTCGATCAACATGGACATCGAGACGGACATCCCATTGATTCTGACTGACCGACTCATCAACACCACAGGCGACATTCTGTACTCGGACGACAACTGTAACGCTGGGTCAACGCAGTGGGTTCCCGAGTCGTTTGGCTCGGTTAACCTCGTCAATGGTGTGGTTATGCCGTACGTTAATGTGCCCCCTGCTCAGGTTCGTTTCCGCTTGGTGAACGTAGCCAACGCTCGTCACTATAATATCAGCGTGCCATTCCAAGACAATTGCCAGATTGTCGCCACCGACTCTGGTTTCGTGCACAAGCCCGAGTCATTTAGTGACTACCTTGTCCTGTTCCCGTTCGAGCGCATTGAGTTTGTCTGTGACTTTACGAATATCACCAACGGAACGACGTACGACCTCGAGGATAATGAAACAGCTGATCAACCTACAGTTTATGATGAACGCATCATGCGGATCCGCGTTGTTGAGAGCTTGAAGACTGATACGATGGAGTACCGTGAAATCCCGTCAACTCTTATTACGTATAAGTCCCTGAAAGAGCTGTACGAGGCCGGTGGAAAGGAACGCACCGTCATCCTTGGTGAAATGGACACTGCTCTACAGTGTCCGCTGTACGATATGATCATGTACAGGTCGCAGCAGATCAACATGACGAGTATCACGGGCAGTCTTCACTGCACAAAGGGAACGGTCGAGAAGTGGAATTTCCAGAACCCCACCGACGACCCGCACCCGTTCCACTGGCATTTGGTGAACGCACAGTGCGGTGAAACAGAAGACACTATCGACACGAACCAACTGAAGGATGTTGCCAAAATCCCGAACGCTGGTGACCGCGCAACGGATACCATTACCCAGGTATGCTACGTGGCCTGCACCCCCGATGAGTATCTGATTGCCAATAGCACGCGTGGTGCTAAGGACTACGGTTTCGACACAACGGAGCCCTACGTTGCTCACTGTCACATTCTAGAGCACGAAGAGAACTCGATGATGAGTTGGTTTAACGTTATGGATGTGGACGACGGATACGCAGATGATAATGGTATCACGGCAGGCACTCAAATTACCAACACTGTTATTGCCACCGCCATGGGCATGAGTGTACTTGGCGGGGTCGCCACGACACTGTCCGTGCTGGTGATTTCGGTCGAACGCTTGAAATTCCTCGCCGACCCACGATCACTTTCAATTGCGTTCGCGTTATCTGCTGGAGTCATGATCTTCATTGCTTTCGCTGATCTGTATGCCGAAGCTCTGACCTACTACCGTGCTGCGTTCACTCCTGGTACTACCGACCCTGAGGCCTATGAGCACGGTGGAAGCACGACTACTGCTGGAGTTTGCGACGACACGTGCAATGGTAACACGTACTTGGCTGCCACAGGTGTCTTTTTCGTTGGTATGGCAATTATCCTGTTAGTGGAGTGGCTTGTGCACTCCGTTTTCGAGCGCAAGGATAGAGCTGCTGCGAAGGCTGCTGCGAATGCAGATTTGGAACTCCAGGCCGACAAGGCTATGATGGCAGACGATGGTTCTGAAAAGCCCAATGTCATCATTGCATCTCCGGTACTTGGCACCCCGCTTCCGGATGATTTGGCCCGCCAACAGCTCGCTAGTCCTGCTGGAGAGGAGGAAAACGCACTACTAGAGGAGGAGAAAAAAGTGAAGGAGGAATACCGTCGTGCTGGTGTTCTGACTGGTATTGCCATTGCCATTCACAACTTCCCCGAGGGACTTGCGCTGTTTGTGTCCTCGCTTGCTGGTCTTCGCACGGGTATTGTGCTTTCGGTCGGTATTATTCTACACAACTTCCCTGAGGGTGTGGCTGTGGCCGCCCCTGTTTACTACGCTACTGGAAGCAAGGCTGAGGCATTCAAGTGGACCATCATCAGTGGTTTTGCTCAGGTTCTTGGTGCTGGTATCGGTTGGGCGGCTGTATCGGGCGGCATGAGCTACGCTTTGGAAGCCACGTTGTACGCTCTCGTTGCTGGAATGCTGGTGTGTATTACCGCCAAGGAACTTCTGCCTGGAGCTTACAAGTTCGATCCGAGTGGAAAGTTGTTTGTGCCATCGTTCTTCATTGGTATTGCCATCATCGCTCTGAGTCTAGTGGCTCTCAACTACGCAGGATCGAGCTAGATGCAAGCCACTCATTCATTATACGTAACCAAACTGAATACAAAGTCTGTCAATGATTTCTAAGAAAACCAACGAAATTGGCGGTTGTCCTCTTTAGTTGTTGATCTGTAAACTTCAGCTGCTGTGCATGTAGTTTTCACTTTTGATTCTACTCCTCCTACTAGTACAATTACGCTCGAGAGCATTATCTCTTTGGGATAGAACGCGCGAAAAGAACAAAGGCTACTTCGATGCTCCGACTACGACGAGTACAACAAACTATTGCCATCTCCTAGCACAGTGAAAATACAATACAGCTAATACAGCAATGACAAGGCACTATAACAGAACAGAGCAGTCTCAGACTAGCTTGAGTAAAACGAGTGTACTTTATGTTTGAAGACCTCGCCAATTGTAACGAGAACAACGGGTTTTACAGCTTGAACATTTTCAGCTAAATCACGGACACACAACTTGCAAGACGAGCTTAGCTTGAACCCGCATACTTCAAGGCCATGATACTGAGCGCAATGATAAGCAAACCGCCGAAGAATGACACAACGAACGCCTTTCCGCTTGGGTCAAACTTGTAGGCACCTGGTAGCAACTCTTTCACCGTGATGCACACTAGCATTCCAGCAACAATTCCATAGAGCGAAGCCTCCAGGCCAAAACTCATACCACCAGACACAGCGGCCCACCCGATACCAGCCCCCAAAGGCTGAGCGATGCCACTCAAAGCCGTCCATTTGAACGCCTCCAACTTGCTTCCGGTAGCGTAGTACACAGGAGCAGCAACGGCGACACCTTCCGGGAAATTGTGAAGGATGATTCCGATAGAGAGGACAATACCCGATCGAAGGCCGGAGAGTGACGACACAAAGAGAGCGAGCCCCTCGGGGAAGTTGTGAATAGCGACAGCAATGCCCGTCATGACACCAGCTCGACGGTATTCCTCCTTCTGACTAGCATTCTCTTCGAGTAAATTTGACGATTCCGCAGTCACTGGACTGTTGAGTTCACTGTGGGCATTGGCAGGACTATCAGGAACCGGTGACACAAAACCTGCCTTGTCACCCTCTTCAACATCGCCAGTGCTAACTGCAGCATTGGTCTTCTCCCCAGCTGCCTTCTTCCTCCCGAAAACAGTGTGCACCAAAAACTCGACTACTAGAATGATTATCACACCACCGAAAAATGCTGCCACTGTAGTCATGTACGCGTTACCATTGCACGTGTTGTCGCAAACTCCAGTGCTGGCCGATCCACCCTTCTCGTACGCTTCCGGGTCAACGTTACCCGTGGTATATGCCGCTCGGTAGAATGTCAGTGCTTCGGCGAAAAGATCCGCAAGAGCGATGAACAGCATCACGCCCGATGATAATGCGAACGCGACAGATAGAGCCAACGGACTTGCCAGGAAGTTTAGACGCTTCACAGATATCACCAGCACCGACAGAGTCGTGGCAAGACCACCAAGGACACTCATGCCCATAGCTGTAGCAATGACAGTATTGGTGATTTGGGTGCCGGGTGTGATACCATTGTCATCAGCGTAGCCATCGTCAACGTCCATGACGTTGAACCAGCTCATCATAGCGTTTTCCTCGTGCTCCAGAATGTGGCAATGTGCGACGTAGGGATCCGTAGTGTCGAAGTTGAATTCCTTGGCACCACGCGTACTTCCCTCAAGCAAATAATCTCCTGGCGTGCAAGCGACATAACACACTTGCGTAATGGTGTCTGGTTTACGATCTCCGGCGTTAGGGATAACAACCACGTCTTTAAGCTGGTTTGTGTTGACTGTTTCCTCAGTCTCACCACATTGTGCGTTGACCAAGTGCCAATGGAACGGGTGCGGGTCATCGGTGGGGTTCTGGAAGTTCCACTTTTCAACAGTACCCTTTGTACAATGTAAGTTACCGGTGATTCCTGACGTGTTTACTTGTTGCGAGCGGTAGAGCAGAATGCTCATGGTTGGACACAGCACTTCCGTCTCCATTTCACCAAGAATCAACGTGCGCTCCTTTCCACCGGCCTCGTACAGCTCCTTCAGCGACTTGTACGGCGTCAACGAGGATGGAATCTCCTTCACTTTCATGGTATCAGTCGTCAAGCTTTCGAGGATGCGGAATTGCATCACGCGGTTATCGTAGGGCGTGGCCTGGTCCGACGTCTGCTTATCTTCTAGGTTGTACGTCGTGCCGTTGGTGTCTTTGCTGAAATCGCACACGAATTCCACACGCTCGAACGGGAAAATCAAAAGATCCTCGGTCAAAGTCTTCGGTTCGCCAACGAAACCTGAGTCGGTCGCCACCACCTGGCACTTGTCTGGGAATGGAATCGTCAGGTTATAGTGACGTGCGTTGGCGGCATTCACGAGACGGAAGCGCACTTGGGCAGGTGGAATTTCGAGGTACGGCATCACGACACCGTTAACCAGGTTCACCGAGCCGAACGACTCGGGTACCCAAACCGTTGCACCTTCGTTGCAGTTGTCATCCGAGTACATGACCTTACCCGAGTTACTGATGAGTCGATCGGTTAAAATGAGCGGGATGTCTGTCTCGATGTCGAGGTTCAACGAGGATTCGAGCTCCTCGTCTGAGATGATATAGGCACCCATGAGACCAGCCCATGTGTTGAGACGGGTGAGACCATTGGAGTGGTCGTGGTATGTTTTTGTTGACGCAGACTGGTTGTTGAGGTAGTGGAATTCCTGCGACTGGTTCTTGTAGATCGAGCGGGTCGGGAGACCGTCGAACCTCGCGGGTGATTCCATGCCGTGTACGTGCGTGACGACAGGAACACCGCAGTACGGGTAGCACGCGGACGCATGCTGCGTGAGCGTTAGCTGGACGCTTTCTTGAAGTAGGTGTGGGGCATCGAGTTCATTGTACCAGGTGATGTTGATCGGTACCCCCCTAGCGACCTTGATGGTGGGTCCGGGCGACGTCGGGGTCGAATTCTTAAGCGCGTATCCGTAGATAGCACCGGAAATGGACCCGTCGTCCGTCCAGTTGTGCGTCGAACGACCGATCTGCATGTCGATAGCACCACCGGCAGTCATGTCGATGACCTCCGGGATTCGGAGAGCACTGACATAGGCGTCCCAGTCGGTCTTGAGGTCGGTGAGTGCTTCGGTCGAGGACAAAAGCGACGCGACGCCGAACGCCAACGCGATGGCGGATCGAGCAGCAGGCATCGTCTGGCGAAGGAGTAGACTCAGTGCTTGGTCCGAGGAGAGGCAGGCGAATCGCAGAATGAGACCAACCGAGCACGAGACTTGCGTTGCAGGTGTGTTCGATCTCAGCGGTGGCCATCTTTTCACGTCAATGTTACAGGTGCAACGGCTGTACCGCTTCAGGATGCACTCTATGGAAAGTCCAGCATGAAAGCGCGTGCCTCGACCCAATGCGCTGTTGTCTGGTGAGCCAGGTGCGCAAAAACCGTAAGTTTTTGCTGTTTGAACCCGACTAAAAATAATAATGCTCAGTAATCGTGAGTGATGCGCTTGACGGCATCCCGGTTACGTGCCAGGAGATACAACGTGACGGTGCTGGCAACAAGGCGTCGGCGCTGATCGGTGGTGGTGAGACCATCCCATACATGGTGCTATGATGTCCAGATCGCTACTTCCGTGGATGCATGCGGGATCCCACACGACTAAATCCCTTTAGTGTGGTCGAAACTATAACTCGTTTCCTCAATCGTCCGCAACAACCTCGGATCCAATCGACGCCAGGAATGCCCACACAGAGACTCAACGAAACTACTGTCCAAGAGGACATGAGGTCATGCAAACACAACTAGCATAGTTATCGCTTCCGAGCCTCATAACTCCCACAGTTCTGCAATGTAGGACAAAATAGCCAAACACCTGCGCTTTACGCTGCTCAGAGTTAATAAATGTCTGCTTACATGGACACAAAGCCCTCTCATTCAGGCTGTTCAGTATTGCTGTCTTCAGCGAGAATTGTCGTTATTTACAACTTATTTTCATGTTGTTCTTATTCAAGGGCACATTATTTCTGGTTTTAACAAGTGACTTTTGCTCATTACACTTGCATATGTCACACCAGACACTTGCCGTTTTTGGTGGCTGGAAGACAAGGTCTAGCTGCGAGCATTGACAACCCCTAATTAACATGTAGGACAAAAAAGTGGAAAATACTCGAGCTTTAGCTCTGGGCGCCCGCTACGCGGACGCTTGGACATGGTTACAGTAGTTCGGTTAAGGTTAAAATAGATCTGTTAAGTTGAAGATTGTGACGAGCACCTTGCTTGAGGAAGCGTGCCATTAAGAGTATACAAACTCCTAGTGAACGGCGGTCCACTAGTCCCTGGTCTTAATATCCAGTTTAGAGTAGATTTTAGACTGATTTATTTATGGTCAATTAGGTTCATTTGGCCTGTAATACAAATAACTAATAAACTATAATTTAATCTTAATATGCATATAAAAGGTAGGTCAAAGATTATTGGTTGACCCTCAGCCACCGGACCTACGTGGCAGTAGTGTGATCCGCACCACCCACGAGTGAGTATCTAAAACGAGTACTCACAGAAGTATATCTACTTCTAGAGGCGGTACCCTGTCCTCATGTGTAACGGGGTTACATGAAAGGGGTACCCCAGAAAGGGTACCGCCTTTAGAAGTAGATATACTTCTGCGAGTATTTGTTTTAATACTCTGATGGAATGGTGTGGGCCACACTGTGGTGTGAGCCACACCACTGCCACGTAGGTTCGGTGGCTGAGGGCCAACCAATAACATTAAACCTACCTTTTATATGCATAATTACGATAAAGTATAGTTAATTAGTAATTTGTATTACAGGCCAAATGGACCTAATTAACTATAAATAAATCAGTCTAAAATCTACTCTAAACTGGCTATTAAGTCCCCTAAGACCAGGGACTAGTGAACTGCCGTTCACTTAGAGTTTGTATACTCTTAATAGCACGCTTCCTCTAAGCAAGGTGCTCGTGTGACCCCGTCACACTTGGTAGCACTTGTAGTCAATCCACGCCTACGCGGGTAGATTGACTACCTGAATCCTCGGTGGCTCCTACAAGGTAAGCCAGGATGGATAGAGGGGAGTTCCCTCATTTGACCGACTCTCAGTTTGAGTCGGTCCGGAAGATGGTGGGCATCTTTGGAGGAGATGCCCTCCGAAGCTTGGCGGCTGCTACGCCGGCCGAGCAGGTCGAACGCATCGAGGCGTTCGACACGTACGAGAGAGGGCTTATCGCCCACGTACAGGGGCTGCAGACCCCCGTGGCTGAGATGAAGCCAGCCCAACCTAAGCCGTTGAGGCTTAAGGTTAACCCTTATGAGGGAAAGGAGGGAGAGAACCTCCACTTCTGGGTCAGAGAGGTAGAGCTCGCGATGGACGCGGCTCTAATCTCGACCGAGCGACTTCGGGTCGCTTTCGCCCTGTCCAACCTAGGAGGTCGGGCGAAGACCTGGGCGTACACGCGCGAAGCGACGACGCCGGGTTGTTTCACAACCTGGGCTCAGCTGTGTCAACAGCTTAGAGCCGCCTTCCTTCCGGCGAACTATGAGTATCGCCAGCGCTCGCGCTTCCTTGCCTGTAAACAAGGGAAGCGTGAGCTGCATGAGTACATCCAGGAGATGCGAGTACTCGCTGCATCTCTGGTAGGGAACCCCCTACCTGAACACATCAAAGTGACCGTGTTCATGGATGGCCTGAAGGTGGGCCCATCCCGCACACAGTTGTTCCGCGTGCATGCGAACACTATGGAGGAAGCGATCCAGATCGCCCTCCAAGAGGAGTACAGCCACCGACAGGCTCGTACTCCTACGTCGGTGTGGCAAGGCCACAATGCGTCGTCAGGCGCAGTGCAAGGAGCTCCAGCAGCTGGAGCTAGCACAGGGCCGGTACCCATGGAACTGGGTACGGCCGTACAGAGCTCCATCCGTTGCTACGGATGTGGGAAGCTCGGGCACATGCAACGTGCCTGCCCTGCGGGAGGGCAAAGGAAGTTCCCTTCCAAACCTAGGGGCTCGAGGGGCCCGTGGCAGAAGCCGCGACCCAAGAGCCAGGGGAACTGGGGTCACCAGTAGGGGCGGGGCGCCCTACTGGGGAAGATCTAAGTCCCCATGGTAGGAGTGCGGACGGCGCACGCCATGGAGGCTTAGCCCCTGAGAGCCTGGGTGCTCTCGAGACGAGAAAGAGCAGCGGCGGACTGCTCGTGGTACACGCGAGTGTACGGGGATATGGAGATCCCTTTAGAGTCCTGATTGACTCTGGGGCGTCGACGAACTTTGCTCGACGCCAGACGGTCGCGCGGAATGGCGACAAGTATGCCGATGCTTTGCGAGAAAGCAAAGGCAGGGGCCAGGTCTCGGTGAGACTGGCCGATGGTACGGTGGTTAACGTACCTGGGGTCCGTATGGACCTGGCTGTAAAGTTTGAAGACTTTGACAGCACGGAGTCGTTCCTTGTCCTAGACATGGACAAGTACGACTTGATCCTGGGCATGCCGTGGCTCGAAAAGCACGAGCCCTGGATCGATTGGCGCGGCAAAGCCATTGGGGCTAGCCGGCCCGCAGTCTCCGACAGAGCTTTGGTGAGTAATGTTCCCACCTCTGTCCGGGACTGGGGCGCCAGAGATGGTCGCCAAGGCGCTTACGCGCCCGAAGAAGTACTGGGAGTCACGGACTCCAACGAAGATGTTGCGATGAGCCTCGCAACCGGTCGTGAGACCAAGGCTCATTGCCAAGCGTGTGGGATTGCCACGACGGCAAGTCCCAACGCTAAGAGTCGTCGCGCCGTATGGGCTTCGACTGTGGCAGTGCCGGACGGCACTGACCAGGCGGGTAACATAGGTCCGCAAGCAGCAGAAGCTGCTAAGGAGAGCGCTAAGGGCGTCTCCTGTGTGGGTAACATAGGTCCACAAGTGGGTAACATAGGTCCACAGGCGGGTAACGTAGTTCCGCAAGCGGGTAACATAGGTCCGCAAGCAGCTGAGGCTGCTGGGGAGGGCGCTGAGGGCGCCTCCGGTGTGGGTAACATAGTTCCACACGAGGTCGAAGAGACCGAGAAGATCGAGAGCGCAGCATGCGTCTCTAGCGTGGGTAACCGAGTTCCACGCGGGGTCAAGAAGACCAGTACGAGTGCGGAGGTGTCGTTGAGCACCTCCCGTGTGGATAACCAAGTACCACACTCGGAGTCTGAGACTCCACCGGCACGGCCGGTCGAAGAGCAATGCCATGTCTTCGACGGCGTGTCCGGTCGTCAAGTTAGGGCAGGTGCCGTCCATCTGGAGGCACTGCCAGAGGTGTCAGCACTGCTGAACCTCGAGGAATTGTCCATGAAGGACTTCCTGGCCGAGTTGAAGGCCGGAGAGATTGCGGAGATGGTGCTCCTGAAGCCGGAGACCTCTCCTGAAGATTTGAACTCTTCCTCCGTAATGGACGAGGACGTCCTGGAGGGGTTCACGAAGCAGCGTGCAACGCGCTTGGGTTCTGAGATTCTCAAGAACCCGGAGGATCCAGTGTATCCTCTTGTGAAGGAATACTCGGATGTGGTGTCGAAGCACCCACCATCCCAACTCCCGCCGGATCGGGGAGTTCGGCACGAGATTGACCTCGTGCCTGGCACAAAGTATTGTGTCACGAGGCAGTGGCCTCTACCTCGCGAGCAGTGCGAGGTCATAGATGCCTTCTTCGCCGAAAAGGCGAAGTCGGGCATGGTGCGGGAGTCGAAGTCCCCGCACTCGACGCCAACCTTCTGCGTTCGGAAACCGAACGGGAAGTGGCGTCTGGTTCATGCTTACAACAAGCTGAACAATGCGACGGTACCGGCACAGACGCCGATCCCTCGCAAGGATGTGTTGCTGAACAACATGTCGGGCTGTACGCTGTACAGTGCCCTGGATCTGGTAGACGGATACTACCAGATCCTGATGCGGGAGAGTGACATTCCTCTCACCGCAGTGAGCACCCCGAGTGGGATGCTCTGGGAGTGGCTAGTGATGCCACAGGGGCTATCGAATGCCCCAGCGACGTTCAATCGCTTGGTCACACAATTGTTTAGACCATTGCGTACGTTCGCTCAGACGTACTTCGACGATATATTCGTCCATAGCCGTGCCGAAGGCGGCCAGACGGCTATGGAGGTGCATTTGAAGCACCTCCGTCGAGTGTTTGAGGTCATGAGAGCTAACAAGCTCTATGCCAACATCGACAAGTGCGTCTTTGCAGCTGAGGAGATAAAAGTCCTCGGCTGCTTTGTCAGCAGGGTCGGCGTACGCGCCGATCCAGGGAAGGTCAAGGCCATAGCGGCTTGGCCGACCCCGAGGTCGCAGAAGGACCTCCGGAAGTGGTTGGGCTTAGCCAACTATCTTCATAAGTACAGCGCAGGGTACGCTGAACTAGCTCGACCCTTGTCGGATCTCTTAAAGAAAGATGCCGACTGGGTCTGGGAGCAACAGCACCAGGATGCTTTTGACAGCATCAAGGCGAGCTTACAGCAAGCGCCAGTCCTGGCCTTGCCGGACGAAAACAAGTCATTTAGCGTCGTCTGTGACGCTTCTGACTATGCAATAGGCTGTGCGCTGTTGCAGAAGGACGATGAAGGACACGAACGTGTCATCTCCTTCCAGTCCAGGCAGCTGAAGGCTGCCGAACGGAACTATCCCGTTCATGACAAGGAGCTACTTGCAATGAAGTACGCTCTTGTCAAGTTTAGAGTTCACCTCTTGGGCACGAGGCCCTTTGTGATCTATACGGATCACGCGTCCTTGCGGACTGCCACCAACTCGCCGCATCTGTCGCAGCGGATGGCGAGGTGGCTGTCATTCTTCGCGGAATACAACTTCCGCGTTGAATACAAGCCGGGCAAGCTCAACGTGCTTGCCGATGCATTGTCGCGTCGACCTGACTATGAGCTAGCTCATGTCAGTCGGGTCACGACAGATCTATATGATCGGATACGCTTGGCGTATCAGGAGGACGAGAACTATACACCACTGGTGCAGTTCTTGTCCGATGGCAAGGACGCCAAAGTCGACAGGCTTTCGCCTCGACAGCGGGCGCAGCTCCATCGTTATGAGCTGGCCGATGGGTTACTCCATTACAGAGTAGACCCTAGAGATCCTCCTCGGGTTGTCGTTCCAAACGACGAGGATCTGAAGTATGACATACTTCTAGAGGCGCATGATGCGCCGATAAGTGGCCATCTTGGCCGGGAGAAGACCTACCAAATGGTCTCTCAGACATTTTGGTGGCCCCGCATGTATAAGTGGGTGGCACACTATGTCAAGACATGTGAAACATGTCAGAGGGTGAAGCCTTCGGGCCACGCCTCGGCTCCACTGCAGAGCCTACCTGTACCAGCAGATTGCTGGAAGTCGATGAGTCTCGACTTCGTCTTCGGCCTGCCGGCCGATGACAAGGGCAACACCGGCATATTGGTGTTTGTCTGCCGTTTGAGCAAGATGGTACATCTTGCTCCGGTACGTGACAAGGTCACCGGGAAACAAGCTGCACAGCTGTTCCTAGATAGCGTGTTTCGCTATCATGGTCTACCAGAGACCATAGTCTCGGATAGAGACCCGCGTTTCACGGGTGCGTTCTGGGACACCCTGTTCCAATTGTTGGGAACTAAGTTGACGATGTCAACTGCGGACCATCCGCAGACGGATGGTCAGACGGAGCGCGTCAACCGCGTGCTCGAAGATACTCTGCGCAGTATCTGTGCGGAAGCACCTCGATCCTGGTCGGATCAGCTTCCTATGGTTGAGTTTGCACTCAACAATGCGGTACACGCATCAACGGGGTTTACCCCGTTCTACTTGAATGGGTTACGACACCCCCAGGTGCCGCTAACCTTGCGGGGAGGCACCGTGGCCTCCATCGTAAGTGGGGGAGAGGCTCGGAAAGCCTTTTCCTCCCAGGTCTCTGAAATAGAGCCCGAGTCTTTAAAAAGACAATTGTCGTCGTTTATAGACGACAGGCTGACGTTGATCAGCCGGGTTAGAGATGCGATGGCATCGGCCCAAGACAAACAAAAGGAGTACTCAGATGCAAAAGGAAGAGGAAACTTAAGTGTTTTTAAAGTGGGTGAATTAGTCCTATTAGACACTAAAAACCTACCGCTAAAGGTGGTTAGCTCTGTAGAGAGCAACAAGTTGAAGCACCGCTTCATCGGACCCTTTGCGGTCCTGGCCAGACATGGCGCGGCGTATACCATTGACCTCCCCAAGTCAATGGCGACGCACCCGACGTTCTACGTGGGGCGTCTTAAGCGGTATCACGATCCGCTGGGTCTTCCTTCTCGGACGGAGGAAGACCAAGGTGAGAACTCACCTCCTCGAAACGAGGCTGAGCTCTCTGGACAACCGGAGTTGCCGGTGTCGAAGCCTGTGAGTGATATACAGGCTGGTACCCACGCGAGTCATACGAAGGGTATGACGGTACCGAATGGGAAGAACTCGGGTAAGAGCTATACCCATAAGCCGAGTGGTACGAGTACCCCTGCGGCTCATAAGAGGGCATACGACCATGCACCTCATGGCTTAGAGTCTCTAAGCCTCGACGGAGCTCCTTCAAAGCAGCAGCCGGAGCTCGGCGGTCAACACGCCCATGGAGCTCATGAGTCTCACGACCAAGAGCGTCCAAGTCTTGGCGAAGGACCTCAAGGGTCCCCGGCTTGCCAGCCTGAGCGGCAGCCTGACCACCAGGTCCAAGCCCAAGGGCTATCTCGATCGCATAGACGCGATCTCGAAGTTGACGGACCTCGTCACTTAATAGGGACCCCACAGAGTCCCGACCCGAAGATGAGGGTCCAGAAGGATAAGGCTGAGAAGGAGCCGCGTACTCAAACGCGTGCGAGAGCTCCTCCTGCCCTCCTTGACCGGAACGGCGAGCTCCACTATCATGTGGAGCGGGTCGTCCAGGAGCGGTGGCGCTCTGGGAAGCGCCAGCTGCTTGTGAAGTGGCGGGGTTACCCCTCGTCACAGAACTCGTGGGAGCCGGAAGACCGGCTCCGGGTTGACTGCCCGAAGGCTGTTGAGATTTGGGATCAACAGCCGGGGCGTAAGTAGTCCGCGGCTTTTTAGCCGCCTTACGGTGTACGGTCCCTGGGTTGACGGAACCGTACCCGCGCTCATCTTGAGCGCTGGACTTAGACTGCTGTCTAAGTCCCTCCATAACGGAGTGGAGTTGCCGCTTAGCGACTAAGTGGGCAAACTCAATTCGAAGATCTCGCTGGTCCAAGACATAGGACAGCAGGCGATCTTCCCGGAGTTCTTTCAACTCCTGAACTGTGAAGTTCTTTAGAGAAACCCATCTCCAGAACAGGTCTTCTGCCTGGGTCTGGGTTGTGGTGTTCTCGGGCTGTACCCAAGGGTAGCCCCACACGGGGAAGAGCCCACCACGGTCTTCGGATTTCTTTCGAAGACTAGTGAATTCCTTTAAGGAATTCGGTGTGGTGCAAGCAGCACACACCTAGCGGCCTCAATGTCATTGACAAAGAGTGGTTCGACTTGAACCAAGGCACGCTCATAGGCGCCACGTGAAGTGCGCCCATGGTTAAGACCACGAGGGGCCTTGAGGTGCTCCAAGAACATTGGAGACCCAGACCCCGCATCCGGTGGGTAGTATCCGCGAGGATACACCGGCGTGGGAGGCACAGGAGTGCCTTGCAGCTGAGCAGTTTGGTAACGCTCTTGCTGCTCATCGAGATCATTGGAGATCTCTCGGGGCTCGGAGACAGCCCCCTCCTCTTCCTCCTCGTCTGAGGAGTCGAACAGGGATTTAAATCCCTTAGCGATTGAAGGCTCTGACGTAGGAGAGCCAGGGGCTGCGCGCTTCTTAGCAGCAGCAGCGCCCTCATCAGCCCGTTTTGGAGAAGCTGCTTTCGCAGCTTGGGCTCGAGCCTTACCTTCGGTCAAGGTAAGGTTCTTGGCAGGCGAGCTCGTCGAAGCTGCCTTTGCCTCTGATGATTCGCTATCATCAACAGGAGCGTCCTGCGAAGGAGCGTCCTGTGCAGGAGCATCCTGTGAAGGAGCATCCTGAGAAGAAGATGGATCCTTAGCGGATCCAGGAGAGTCACCGTCGGACTCTGATCCCGTGATGATCGGAATATGAAATTCCGGGGACTCAGACCCAGGACTGTGGTCCCGATAGGCGAACCGAGGGTTCGGCCTATCGTCGGGTGACAGGGAGCGCGAGCGACTGCGTCGCGAACTCCCTTCTTGGCTGGCAGAAGCAGCCGTACGCTTGCTGCCTGCCTCGGAAGCCGCCTTGCGGACTTCCTTGCGCGGAGCGGCCTTGTCTTTCGACTTGGCCTTAGCAGTCTTCGACCTCGCGGTCTTAGACTTAGAAGGCGCCGAAGCGCCGCGGGTGCTTGCCTTCTTAGGCATCTTGGGAGGCTGACGTGGAAGCCTCCAGGTGTCTTGGACGCGCGAAAAGGCTGAATGAAAGCCTTAAGCCACAACGGTGGCTCGTCGATGGGTATCGACAAAGGACAGGAAAGAGAGCGGAGCTCTCTTCCTAACTCCTCATTGGTTGGGGGTGTTTCCAACCTAAGTGGGGGAGGATGTAACGGGGTTACATGAAAGGGGTACCCCAGAAAGGGTACCGCCTTTAGAAGTAGATATACTTCTGCGAGTATTTGTTTTAATACTCTGATGGAATGGTGTGGGCCACACTGTGGTGTGAGCCACACCACTGCCACGTAGGTTCGGTGGCTGAGGGCCAACCAATAACATTAAACCTACCTTTTATATGCATAATTACGATAAAGTATAGTTAATTAGTAATTTGTATTACAGGCCAAATGGACCTAATTAACTATAAATAAATCAGTCTAAAATCTACTCTAAACTGGCTATTAAGTCCCCTAAGACCAGGGACTAGTGAACTGCCGTTCACTTAGAGTTTGTATACTCTTAATAGCACGCTTCCTCTAAGCAAGGTGCTCGTGTGACCCCGTCACATCATGTCACCCCGTTACACACATATTCGGTCGTTTACACTTACTTACACTGGCCGAGAGCTGCCATTACATTACGCACCAAACGGAGCGGTCTCTCGGAGCCGTGAAACGCGTGCTGTTTGGCGAGATTAAGGAGCGGAAGGAACCAGGACCTGCTGCGGCTATGTCGGAGCGAGATGTGAGCAGACTGCTGCGCACGGCGGCCAAGGGCAACTACTCCGCTCGGTAGCTCAAGAGTGAGCTAAGCCTATCTGCACCGGTGTGCGCTATCCAGCGTGTGCTTGCTGGTGTCGACTGGCTAGTCTATACGAAGATGGACAACACCTTGCCGCTCTCTGCGGTCGGCATGGTCTTTGAGCTTGGGCTCGAATATTCAATACGGATGCAGCCGGGTCCTGGAACTCTATCATCTTCTCAGACGAGAAGAAGTGGAATCTCGATGACCCCGACGGCTTCCAGACGTACTGGCGAGATATCCGCAGGCCACCTCGACAGATTAAGCGTCGTCAGGCTGGTGGCGGCTCGGTTATGGAGCGGGTGGGATTCAGCGCCGCTGGAAAGACGAAACTTGCAGTGCTACATGGCAAGCAGAACTCGGACGACTACGTGTATACAGTGTCCAAGTTTCTGCTGCCGTTTGTCCATCTGCATTACGGCGCCAATTTTGTCTATCAATAAGATGGTGCATCCATCCATCGGTCAAACAGGACAAAGGATTTTTTGAAGAGAAAGACATGCATGTACTACCCTGGCCAGATAGATCACCGGATTTAAATCCGATCGAGAATTTATGGCTATTATGAGTCGGCGTGTCTACGCTAATGGTCGACAGTACAGCAACGTCACAGAGTTAACCATAACTTTGCTAGATACCTGGGAGGCTATTGAGCATTCTGTATTATTTTCATTGTTCGAGTCCATGCCGCGCCGATGCAAGATCGTCATTAATAAACGTGGTTCCAAAATAGCCTACTAGTGTAGCAATCTCATGATGTTTTCTTATATTTTGTATAGTGTCGAAGTGGTCTTTATAATAGGCGCACATGTAATTGTGGGCCCTTGTATACTGACCCCTACTTAAACCGCAATATCGCGCGCGTTAAAACAGGTCCCAGACGCGCTTTACAAAGTGAACAACATATCCAAATAGCGTCACTCAACTCTTAAAATTGAAGGAGCCACACCATAAAGCGTGGGTAGTCGTATCAACTTGGCTCACACTGTATATAACGGCGATTATGTATTGTGCCATTCACCGATTCTGCGCTCATAATTCTGTCGCAATTCTATCTCCTTCCAAAAGCTAATACCGGGCGAATTACGATAACTCCACTCTAATTCCGACGCGGGAGTGAATGGTAAATAGGGAATCGGACGGGTGGTACGCAAGCAAAACGCGCTAGTTCCAAGGTAAACGAAGTTCGCTCGATTATTAATGCCGGCGGCGCTATCTAGCAATCGTGCTCAATGAGCGTTGGTACTTGTGAGCGGTGCAGGGTGGAACAAGCTGCCTACGTTGTATGTTCCTTCTTTTTCTGAGGCGTGACGTCAACGCGCCGGGCTCGTGTAGCTACGTGCAAGGGTTGGCCTGCTTGCCATCCCTGAAACAGCGTTGCACGTCGTGATCAAGCGCTGTATGTTATCTACGGACGCTTCACTTCTTGCTGGCCTGCTCGGAGGGGCCACACACGGCGGCGACATCAACGCGACTACAGTAAGTGTTGTATTATAGATACGTTCGCTATGTATTCATCTCTAACATGTTCCCAATTCGTGTTTTTTGATCTAGCAAAGTTTTACCTATTACTTGAAGGCGTGTATTGCTTAGTCGATCTCACAACACTTTGGACATCTTGGTAGCCTGAGTGAGCTGTGGAGAAGCACCACGACAGACCTTGACAGTACCGTAAGCCATATCTCGATTTTATAACTATGAAGCGGCTCTCGTTACCATTGCTATTGGATTGCATGTGTGCTGCATTATGTAGTGCTGAACGAGTTTTTCTATTAACGTGGCAACGTCTTGTTGGTACGTTTAATGGTGAAGTTGAATTGTTACAATACTAATGCTCGCTTAACGTTTGGAAAAATGTGTTTATATCGCAGTAATAAGCCTCCCACTTCCATCATCACTATCGGTTGTGCTCACGCTAAAGGTCGGTGTACCTTTTGGAAGTAGTAGAACACGCTACGGAGCACCTCATCAACTCCAACTAGATCTCAAGAATGGTTAACTCGGCTTCCACGCACGGGTTCGTAGAGTGGTAGACAAGATGAATGAAATCGAGTGGCCAGAAGGTGGACCGATCCTGTTGAAACCAACTATCAGTGCATCGCAGGCCAAGTTTATTGTACTTTCAGAATCGGGCCAGGAGCTGCTGGTTCATTTGACGTCAGTTTGGAGTCTTGCTGCTAAACGAAAAGCGGGGTACGGATCAAATGCGGCTCAACTATAGTGAGTGTGCGTAAATAATAATTATTGCTGTCTGTTCATATGTAGCCAAACCGCTTTCAAGTTAGAGCTGTTCATTTACGTCACTAAGGTGACTGCATGAACGACGATACGTCGCGCAACAAAAGGGTGAATCAGATCTGCTGCTTCGCTGATTGATGAACACTCCAACGCATTGCCAGTCGGTGAGCAGCTTGGAGAAGCTTCACGAGCTTACTGGGCGGCGACCCATGCTCGTCAGCCGGACCATACTCCCCTGGCAATACCTTCGAACCCAGCATTTACTCAGTTGCGGCGCGTTGATGCCTTTCCGCAAGAAGCGGATAATGAGCGCGAAACGCGGACAACGTCAGCAGAATACGTAATGGTTCGCTGTCGTCTGAATGGCGGTATGGTTCCACTGGATTTGAACGTGGCTGGCTTACGGAATGCCAGATTACGATCTACGCCCGCCGTATCGCGCTCCAGTAGCCACCGGTAAGCCCGCAGTAAACTTATAAGATGCGGGCCACATGAGCGACGCAAGCACGGAGTAAAATATTTCGTAAATTGACTAAACGACGGGGCAAAATATTTTTCTTACTGAAAAAAGCAGTTCGTGTTCAGGTCTTGGAGACCATAACCACAGTGATAATAGAGATTTACTCCGACCTTCTCGTTCGTTTTGGTGCACTCAACAAGCGCGACGCTGATTGATTGAAGTGGGTCTTCCTGAAAGGCTAACGGTGCGTGCCTAGAAATCCAGCGTTTGAGCAACGAGAATCCTACTTCATTTGGGTTAAGCTAAGGTGAATACGGCGGAAGAAAGAATAAAACGCTGCCGCGACTGTGGACAAGATCTTCTAGCTCTCAATACATATGAATTTTTTCGCGTTGGCAAGGATAGTAATTGACCTAGCACATTCATCACAGCTCAAAGCTCAAAGTTTGTAAAACAATAAATAAAAAACTTACCTAGGTAAAGGCCACGGATTGAGATATGGTGTGATCTTGAGCCGGAAGACGTTGTGGAAGGTGATCCTATCAAGGTACCGGAGGTGGATTCCCATGCAACGAATCCGGTAACATCAAAGATGGCCAAAATTGACAGACGTTCCCCACGACTAAAGGGAAGCGACACAATTGTTGGTGCATTTCGACGAGACCATGCAACTTTCTACGTGCATCTTTACTATCCTTAGAAGTCTCATCAGTGTAAACTAGCTGGTCTGGACCACTGTAAAATGGTCTTACTTTTCGATAGAAATCTTCTAACTCGGCAGGCACGCTCTCATGTGCATGTTTAGTAAGTATTTTTCTGGTAATTTTGAAGTCGAACTTTAGCAAGCGACAAAGTGTAGGTGTAGAATTGCTTAACGCGCCGCCAAACCTCTCCTTCATTGCCTCCTGTAGCTCCTCCACGTAAAAACAAGGATGTACACGTATATACTCTTCTACAAAATCCATCGCCTCTATAGGCAATCTTGATGTTTTATTCGTGATATCTTCTGGCAGCACGTTCCCCTTAGTCTTAAAGAGTCCATGCCATCATTCAATAGAACGAATAGACACATCCAACACACAAGCGACAATTGCCATACTAATGTCGTACATGTAGACTAGAACAATCGCGCGCCGCCTTAGATCTGTAGAGACCGTCATGGTGACTCTGCCACGCTTGGATACGAAGTGGAAATGAGGTTAGAGAGTTAAGGTAATCCTATGGGTGGATTAACAATGAATGGCGGATATAATCCCGCCAAACCAGCCTGTTCTGAATAACACAAGGCTAATTAGCCTCTGCACAAAAACACCAAGCTGCATCTCGATGATAAAAAAGATTCTTAATTGTGGGTACACGCGAATAGGGTTAGATATAATTCAGATGGAATTAGCCCCTCACCCGCCAAAATATCTGAAAGGTACAATAACACTCGGTACTATGGTCGTCCTTGGTAAAAATTGTCTTTCTATGTTATCACCACCAAACTCATAAAGTGACACCCCGTTTTACCACCAACCTCCGACCTCACAAAAACACTATTATTATTATTAATTATGTCGACTCAATTTCTCCTTCAGGAGGTGGCATGTCTGTTGCGAACACACCTTCCATATCGCGCGGACCTGTCGCAATTAGGCCTGCTTTCAGAAACCTGTGGCAAATAGTGACTTCCTCGACCTCTTCCCAGCTTGTAGGACTGACTTAGCTATACACCGCCGCTTCTGAGCTGCATCCGTAAAAATACCATTCTGGATCACATACTTCAGGGATATATCTCTGAGCTTGTCCCTTGAAAGGCTTCATCACGGAAATATCCATGGGTTGTGACAGCCCTGTAGTACATGGGGATACGTAAACGACGCCTGTGTGCGCATATGCAACCAACCGCGTCCGAATGCATTCCAGCTTGCGCGTCTTAAGGCTATAAAGAACTAAGATTCTTGGCCTTTGAATATCTGGATCCCATACATTGTCAATCCACTCCGGCATGACCTATTGGTCGCAGTACGCCTTAATTTGAACCGCGTAATAGCCTTTATCGCATGCCACGGGATTCAGAATGGAAGCGCAAAAAACGCACCTAACTGAACTACAACACACACTTAGCTGACGAACAAACGTTACCTTGAAATGAGATGTATCATGGCAAGGAGTAGCTGGAAGGACGTGTTGAACGTGAAGTTGGAAACCAACATCTGCCACCCTGCTGAATGCGTTATTCTGGGTGTATTATACATTTGTGCTACAACGTGGATGCTTAGAGTTGATTGCAGTTAGAAGAAGTAGCTGGAGTTAGGCAAGATAGTGATCATTCATGTCATTCTTGAATCAACCATTTACTACACAAGTCGACTTCACTACCTGGGCAGTAGTTTGGCAGCCGACCTTTGACGACCGACGCAAAGAACGAGTCATGAGGGATCCTGCCAATAATACCTCCAGTCAAAGCAACGGAACGACCTCTTTCCCCCTGCAAGTGCTACCACATCACAGATAAATTGTGACATCGCAGTCATAGTCCCTGTCTTCCTTAAGTTCATTATGCTCAACCGCCCCTGGTGTTCCATTAAATACAACCTTTGTCGCATCTTGTAACCTGCAGCAGATGCACTTATCAACACAGATGCGTGAAAGGAATCCGGTGTCGTGGCTGTGAAAATCAAATAGATTGGTTATTGATTAAAATTAATCACTTCATTAATAAACATATCTTGGTTAACGTCAACTGTTCGCGCACCGACAAACTCGACCGTACTATGTGGATTCATATCGAACCGCACTGGTCTGGTCCATGTTGTAAACGCACTCATATCGGTTTGTCCTTCCCACAGGAAAGAAAGCGTTGCTCTCGATGTAATGAAGCATCGACTCAGAGAAACGATCAGCAACAATCTATATATAAATTAGTACTAACTCATTTTTAAGCATTAAAACGTTATCCATACCTGCATGTCAGGACGGCGTTCGCGTCCACGATGCGTGATACGTCTGTATGTAAGACGATTACGATGTAGAAAGCGAAAAATGTTCATTTGTACCGCATCGCGACTTCTCGATTCCACAAAAGATGGCTCGAAATACACAAGAACATATATGGTGCATTCAGTTATTATACAGAAGTACTTTGTTCCACGCTTATACCAGAGGTGGTGCTTGATTTAGTTGTGAACTTCGTTTTCGAGTGTACGTCAGGCGTCTCTCCCTGTGGGCGGTTCTGGTTGGCTCTCTTCAAGATATTCTAGCTCAGTTTTGCTGAAATCTTCTGCAATCACGTTCTCCAGAGTCTCTGGTTTCTTCCACAGGATCTGCCCCCGCAAGTTATCGCTGGTCAGTTCTTGCATGAAAATCTACTTCGCAAAACAGGATCAAGTGGAACCAAGCGGAGTTCTTCTTGGAATTTTACCACATAGCCCTGGTAAGAGCCACACTATTTGAAACTAAGCAGTTCATTCCTCAAGTTCTGCTAAATTCGGCTCTTTGAAGTTCTTCTCCATGGACACCTTCATGGCGCTCCAGGTATTTGCTGTCATCGAACTGGTCACATAAGTATCATACCAAGTGGCTGTGTTCTTGTGAACGCACTAACCGAGCTTGCGGCCGACGACTGCATCGTCTGCAACGCGATAGTACCCCTTGAAGGTGAAATACGACTCAAACTGGAAAAGGAAGCTATTGAGTTTCACACCATTGATGTCACCTTCAAACATTGGTGGCTTCGTTTCTATCTTCCGCAGCTGTCGAGGAGCTGAATTGACCGTCTCAACATCTTCGTGTTTTCCTCAGGTTGGGATTTGTGGTTGCGCCACTGGTGGTAGCTGCTACATATTAAAAATAAGGGCTGCGGTCTGCTGGTTCAGTTACTGCCAGTTCTGAAAAGATTTCGCAGTTCTTTGATTGCTGCAACAGTATGTGAAACCACGTCTTGCGTCCGACAAACAGCCGCCGTGCTTTCTCCGCTTGAATGTTTTCTTGTGGCAACAGGTGCACTAACGCGTCGATACCATCGAGGGCCTGGTCCAAGCGGCGGTTTACTTGGCCTATCCGTTCCCCCAGCACGGTAATTGTCGTTATCACAGTCTCAATTCGCTCGCTGGTTGCACCACAAGACCGTTCTCCAGCGCAAGTTGACGTTCGGCAGCTTGTCGGCGCGTCTCCATGGTCATTGAATTGCAATTTCTACTATGTCACAATAGCGTTATCACGCTATGTATATGGTAGCTCTTGAGCAGAGGTTGATAGATGAAGGACTCAGGCAAGATGTTTCCGCAGTACCCGATCAGCTAGGCTGCTTGTTAGCAGGTAAAATGAGATTTGTATGATTTTAATGTGCTTCGCAAAACTGCTGTACCGTAAACCACGGCCTCAGTGCGACACTGGTAAAAAGTTTGCCCGCTAATAAAATTCACAATCCCTGGGAAAGGTTTTACGAGATAAAAAGTATCGTTCACTAATTCATTGGACAGAGCGCATTCCCGCCGAAATGCCATCCCGCCCGCGCATTTCGGTTTTGGGGTGATAACAGTGCCTCGGCGACCCAAAACCAAGAATAAAACGAAGCTTCAAGCACGAATACGAGCGCCAGCATTTGTCGTTCCGAGTTCCTAACTTAATTACTATGTGTGCGTATAGGCCGTCAATCGCCTAACTGCTGCCGAATCCGCCACTACTGTGGCTAAAGCGCTAGGCGTTCACCGTTCATCACTATATGGATGGAAGAAGCAAGAAAGAGAACTGAAAGCAGCCAACACGCCCAATAAGTGCTATGTGGGGCCTTCTAGTAGAGCATCACTCGCAATCCGTCATCCTGCTCTAGAGAAACGGTACGCAGTCAACTTGCTCTCTACACTGTATATTGCTTCCTAAATATCACTACTTGTGGATGTTAATAAGGCTTCTCGACTGGATAGTTGATATGCGGAAGGATAGATCTCTGTGTGTTTCAACAATGTTTACTATTGATGATGTCGAAGTTCTCTCCGCAGCTCTCACGCAGCCGGTCACGGCCTGCGAACCTCATGTTTATCCGCCGATTCTTAAAACGAAACCGTTTGACTATCAGGAGAATAACTCATAAGGGAAGAAAATCCCGTAACGACATGGAGGTAAGAAATGTTAATGTCATTCATATGAAATTAGGATGACTAATACGTAAATTTTGACTAGGCTGTTGGAGATCTAATTTTACGTTCAATCCAACATACCATCGAGGAAGAAGGGATTCTAGCTTACGAAAATGGATCCTCTAAGTACGCAGCGGTTTGTAACATGGACCAAACTGCAATTTACATCGACATGAATGGGAAAACAACAATTGAATTTGTCGGGGCTCCGACAGTTGATGTTTTACAAGGTAACTGGTTTGATGTGTATGCATTGTTTTTAATATATAATTTTTAAGTTGTTAACTGCAACTTTAGGGAGTGCGGTGAACGGTTTCCGTGCCACTGTGTTTCTTGCGGCTTCGGCGACTGGACACAAGCTCATACCGTTTGTCGTTTTTGCTGGTGTGCCTGGTGCCCGAGTGGCTGCAGAGGTTTGGGGCCCTGCGTTTGGTGCAGATGATGTTGAGCATACCGTTCAGCGGAAGGCATATTGTGACGAACATGTTATGATGGACTGAATCGAAAGGGTACGAATCTAATATTTTTGAGGAGTATATTTTTATGGAGAAAGTGACTAACTGAATTTTTTTCAGGTCTGGAAACCATCAATAACTGGATGCAGGTTGCTTCTGTTAGATAGCTTGAGAACCCACAAAATGTCATCTATCTGCAATGTGCTTCAGGAACAGTGCTGTACTGAGGTTGAATTTATTCCATCCGGTATTACCGGAATCAGCCAGCCGATGGATGTGGCAGTAATGAAAGCATTTAAAGATCGAGTGAGGTGAGGAGACTTTATTATTGAGCGTACTGTTTCCTCTTAGCTAACATAATGACTGTGCTGATTTTACATATAGATCGTATTATTTAGAATATCATATCGACAATGAATTTACAAAGAGCCCCAAAGAAAAGCGAGCCTTGATCTCTCGAATTGTGGCTGCCGCATGGTACTCAATTCCTGAAGATGTGATTATAAAGGGGTCTGTTAAGGCAGGGATCATTCCCATTGGACCTCGCGATGCCAGAGGTCGTTACCGTGTTCCTTCTGTCGACAGTGTTAAAGCACCAGTTCCCTGTGACGAGGAATAATAGACAACACAATACAGTTTTGCAATATTCTTCTGTATAAGGTGGAAGGTGTGTCATGCCTACAAATTGATGTGGATTGGACTTTTTATACTGCGCAAGTGTGTTTTGCACGGAGTGTTGCACTGATGCCGTACGTCGCACTGAGGCCGTGGTTTACGGTTCACTACTCGTTCATCTACCCCGTCATCTACTCTTCTTGCTTTCCAATATGCTCATACATATGTAGTAAACTACCTGCAACTTTGAATGTACATGCTCAACTTGCGCTTGAGTTACCTGGCACAGCTCACCTAGAATCACAGCTGCTGTGTCCAAGCCGTCAGTAATTTGCACGTTCAACCTGAACCTTGGTTGCTGCAGCATATTGCGTGTGCTCCGGTCGATCTCGTGACATGTACTATGAATCGCTTGAAGCGAATTCTTTCGTGGAGCCATGAGGTTGAATCACCCTCGCTAACCCTTCAAAGGGGAATCCACAATATGTTTTTAGCTGTCCACTCAGATCCGAAAACCAGAGTGGTTGCGAGTTTTTTGTGATTCATATGCTCAAGTGGTGAGTTTGACATATTCTACGTGGCCGGCTTGGAATTCTTGTTTGTGTCGATCAATCCCCACAGCCATGGAACACATGAAATTTCAGCCTTCACGGATAAATAATTTTGCAACCGATGTCTGCTGTTCGTTGATTTCAGACTCGGTTAATTATAATCCTATGTACTGCGTCAAAGATCTTGTGTTCGTCGTGCTGATCATCGTCCTACATACAATTTTATGCAATTCACCTATGGCGTGGGTTTTGTAAAATCGGCGAGTGAGTAACGGAGAACAAGTCGTGTTTAAGTGCTATTCCGAACGCACATCCGCCGTTCACTTGCGGTCGCAGCGCGTCGTTGATAATACATTTGACGCTGGCACATTTTTCGTCGCACGATGGAGCTGTGGTGTGCTTTATACCGTACAGTATCGATCGTTGTCAGGTGTGACTCTGTCGAGGGTCAGTGGACCGGATGATGCCGTTTAACCTTTCGACCAAGTACAGTGTCATATGAATCAAGTGCAAATGTATGGGGGTTACTTGAGGGGTACCTAAGATCGGGCACTCCTTCTGAAGTAGGTGTACTTCAGAGTATCCACTCATCGGTAGTGGCGTGGAATACACCAGTGACACGTATACCGATAGACAGAATGCAATTGTCAGCAAAACACAACATAAAATTGACCTCATTTGACCGGCGCTCAGTTTGAGTCGGTCCAGAAAATGGCGGGAATCTATGGAGAAGATACCCTCCGAAACTTGGCGGCCGCTACGCCGACCGAGAAGGTCGAACACATCGAAGCGTTCGATACGTATGAGCGAGGATTCGTTTCTCATGTCCTGCAGCCATGAACGTGCACTAAAGGCAACAGAACCTAAGCGGCTGAGGCTTAATGTTAACCCCTGTGAAGGGAAGGAGAGAGAGAGAGCCACCTCTGGAAAAGAGATTTAGAGCATGTTATGGATGCGGATCTGATCTCGACCTTCTGACTTCGTGCCTCATCCACACAGGCCAATCGTGGAGGTCTTGCGACGACCTGGGCGTACACGAGCAAGGCGACGTCGCCGGGTTGCTTCACAACAGGGGCTCAAGCTGTGTGAACAGCTTAGAGCCGCCTTTCACCCGGTGAACTACAAGTACCGCTGGCGTTCACGCCTCCTCGCCTGTTAACAAGGGCAGCGTGAGCTGCGCAAGTACATCCTGAAGATGCGGGTACTTGCCGCATCTCTGGTAGGGAATCGTATACCTGAACACATCAAGTTGGTAGTGTTCATGGATGTGGGCCCATCCCGCACACATCCCGCACACAGCTGTTCCGCGTACACGCGAGCAAAATGGGAGAGCCGATCAAAAGCGCCCTCCAAGAAGCGTATAACCACATACAGACTCTTACTCCTACGTCGGTCACAATGCGTTATTGCTCACAATGCAGGGAATACCAGCGACCAGAGTCAGAACAGAGCCGGTACCTATAAAGCTGGGTACATCGCCGGTAGTGGCGGGGCGCTCTACTGGGGAAGATCTAAGTCCGCATGGTAGGTGTGCGGATGGCGCATGCCATGGAGACTTGGCTTATCCGCTCATTAATCTGTAGTAATACGTGTTAGATATATGAATATATCGATTCAGAATAAGCACGTTACCTTTTCTCGATATCTGACGAAACTGCCGTTACTTGCACCTTTCTACCTAAAACAACTTTCGTCGACTTTGCAACCTGTAAAGCTGCCTGCTGTTTCAACCACCGTCATATTGTCACACGCGCGACACCATAAGAGTGTGCTACGACACCGACCGACTCGCACTTGTCTACTCGATATAATGCCTTGAGCTTGTCACCGTTCTTGGTGCTCAGCTTCCGGCACGCTGTCATATTACATAATCGCCATTATATACGGTATTTCCAAAACATACAGAAAAGGGTTGTAGAAATCTGTAACGGGGTTACGTGAGGGGTACCCCAGATTAGTACTGTAGTGGGCCTACTTGGCTCACTACCTAGCGTACACGTGTGTGCACGTGTATGAGGAAGCGTATGTTACTTAGAAGTAGACGTACTATACTTACGGCTCGTAAGTATAGCTAGATCTAAGTAAAGGTATGATAGCTTTACTGTAAAATTGAGAACTGTTAATTTGTGTTTCCTTTAACTGCGTTTTCCTCCTAAAACGGCTAACGTAAATGTAAGGGAACTATCAACGTGTGGTTGACAGTGTTCCGTGCCTCTAATTGGTAGAAAGGTATCATTTTCTACTAATAGGTATTCTTGATATGAAGCTTTGGTGTGTTCTACACCAAAGCAGGAAAACTATCCAACCGCTAACAGACAACATGTCTGTTAAGGTTACGTGTAACCCTGTTACACCACCCCCCCGTTAAGATAACACGTGCCGGTCTCGACACGTCAATCATAGCTTTGACGCCAACCGTCAAGTCTCCGGGAGAACTCCGAGCTCATTATCGCAATGTGCTCGCCGACCGCAACGCCAGCGTCCGCGCCAGCGCCCGCGTCGGCCTCTGTGCCGACTTCTACACCTGTGTTGACTCCAGTGTCGACACTTCCAAGCGAAGCGGCGGAGAGTAAGCTCTCCGTCAATGATTATCTCGCTCAGCAGCAACAAAAGCGCGCTGAGCGTGCTAAAACAGTCACTCCTACGACTGTCTTAGGAGATTCGGCGGTCCTCGCTTCCAACGGGTCTGTGCCGGTCGATTATGAGTCCGACTCCGAAGAGGGAGCGAACGTGGAAGACGAGGTTCCCTCGTCTTCGGATAAGAAGGATTCTCAGCCTTCTGCAGGACACGCCGTCCACGTGAGGACGACCCGGACGCTTCATCCCCGAAGCTTCCGCGCAGCGATATTGATGCGGCGTCACCCAAGTCAGAAGCGCCCGCTGTTCCGCGCACTGAGCCTCCAGTGCGCGATACTTGGATGCCGTCTGCAAGAGTTATTGCAGACCGTGTGGGCAACCTCTTGCCACCACACCCAAAACCGCTGTATGTATGCCACAATATCGTCGATGTCGCTAGTGCCATCGCCATGAAATTTGAGCCGTTATCGACTCAAAGACGCGATTACTATATCGCACTGTTCCACGAGCTCCGTCATTGGAACTCGAAGAAAACATCTCGCAATAGCAAAGTGCCCGAGTGGCAGGCACTGTGTCAAAGCTGGAATGCCTTTGTTGAAAACTTCAACAAAGACCCACAAGGGTACCGTGACCGACTGGCCGCGGCACGTGAACGCTTCGGCAAGTTCTCGAAGCGTGTCAAGATCGAACGCCTCCACAATGAAGCTGTGGAAGCGGGTATTCCGTGCGCAGTGCCCATTGGCATTAACTGCTCGCACTGTCCAATTGGGGCAGTTCGCCTGGGCGATGCCGAAATCAACGGGTACACGTCCGTACGTGTACCTGAACAAGTCAAAGACCTCCGTGCTAGTTATGAGGGTGCACCGGAGTCATCGAGTGCTGCTAACAACCGCAACACTAGCAGAGGCATTACGCATCGAGTCCATGGTGGGCTACGTACGCCTTCACCATTTCCGGAATGACCGCCATCAGGACGTTCGGCAGGAACCATGTAACTAGCTGGGGAGAGGATTGTCTCCAGCGAATTTGAAAACGAACCGGACCTCGGCTCGTCTTCTGACTCGTATGATCCACTATCCGATCCACATTCCGGTGGATCAAGCTTCGCGGAGTGCGCGGCTGGTAAACAACCGCCATATGCTCAGCCCAGGGCTGAGCATTCTGCTTCTTCCCTTCACGTCCGTGTGAAGGCTCTTGAGGACCTCCAGAGCGCAGAGTTCGCTGCTCTGAAGCAAGGCCTGAGCGTAGTGAAGGCTCAGGTCGCACAGACGTCCATACCGCTTCGAACATTCGTGTTGTATTGGAAACAAAGCTTTGCTAGCTTCGCGATCGCATTGCTGCGATCCAACGAAAGCGAGGCCTCGCGTCACCGACGAGTCACCAGAGCTAGGTGACTCGGGTTGCAAGTAGGGCTTCAAGCGCCAGGCGTAGAAGGTCGGGTGGAGCAGCATGTTGGACGGTAAGTCCAACGTGTATGCGTTGCCGTGCCGTTCAAGTACTATGAACGGGCCGATGAAGCGTGGAGCAAGCATGCTTGTTCCGAAAGCAGAAGTGGCATGTGTAGGTAGGTTTTGCGTAGCTAACAAAACCAATGAACCCTTTTCAAATTCATTTGTGTTGCCTCTACCCACAATGTCGGCATTCAGCTTCTGACGATCGACAGAAACTGCTATCGCATCCTGGACAAAACGAATTACGGCTTGTCGTTCCTGGACAAAGTCCATTACTCTCGAACTGAAATCGCCATTCAGTTCGGTGTATTTTAAAGTGTCTGAACCCGGTACAGACATGTCACTTGTGGTCGCAGCAGGCCCGGTCTGTGCGTGGTACCCTTGTCTGTGCCCTACACAGACATGTCATTTTGGTTTGCAACAGGCCCGGCCCGTGCGTGTGTCTTGTTAGAGTCTGTGCCCTGCACAGACACATCCTCCGCATTTACCGTTTCGTGTTGCTTTGCACGAGACGCAGTTTTTGCACGTGTCACAACGGCTGATACTGTCGTTTGATCAGCCGTCTTCTGGGGTTGATTGCACACAACCGTAGATCCTCCCCCACTTAAAGAGGGAGCCACCACCCCGAGTATGCTCGGCAGGCGTGGATGCCGCATGGCGTTCACGAAGAACGGTGTATGCCCGGTCGAGGCATGCACCGAATTGTTGATGGCAAACACAGCCATCGGCAAACACTCGCTCCAGTTATGGAACGAATGGGCATAGTTTTTCAGCAAGTCCACGAGCACGCGATTCGCGCGCTCGGTTTGACCGTCCGTCTGCGGATGATCCGCAGTCGACATTGAAAACTGGGTGCCAAGAAGTGTAAACACTTCTTGCCAGAACACGGTCCGACACAAAGTCGCTCGGCATCCCATGGAGTTTGAACAACATGTCGACGAACAGACGTGCTGTCCGTTCGGAAGTCACTTAGGCTGAAACTGCAGCAAGATGCACCCTCTTGCTGACACGGTCGACAAAGACCACAATACTCGTCTTCCGCTTGGAATCGCGCGGAAGACCAAACATGAAGTCCATTGATACGGACTTCCAACACTCCGACGGTGTCGGTAACGACTGCAGTGGGGCCTGCGAGAATGGAGCAGGCTTCACGCGTTGACAAACATCGCACTCATTTATACTGGCGACCCCAATAGAAGTCGCGCGTGAGAAGGATATGCATCTTCTCACAACCCGGATGTCCAGCTATCGGGACATCGTGATACTCGTGCATGATCCTGATGCGCAGGTCATGATCACTTGGGACGACAATGCGGATCGCATTGTCTTCAACTGCACTGTAAAGTAGCAGTCCTTCATGCACACGATACCTGTGTGCACGTGCACGCAAATGAGCTGGTAACTTCCGACGAGCTTTGTCGGAAGCAGCTGAAAGCTATTCGATCAGCTGTTTTGTGTCCGCGTCATTCGCGTACGCAGCCTTCACGTCGTCAACTAGTGACGACGACGGTATATACGTCTTTACGATTGACGTCGGATGTTTTGGCAGTGTAGTCCAGACGACGCGGCAGCGCGTCGGCGACAACGTTCAACCTTCCGGGTTTATATTATACCCCGAAGTTATACTCCGCAAAGAACGAGAGCCATCTCGCCATCCTTCGCGTGATGTGCGGCGACTTCACATCCGTTAGCAACGACGCATAGTCGGTGTAAACCATGAACGGCGTGTTACCGAGCAGGTACACTCGGAACTTCGCAAGTGCGTATTTCATGGCAAGGCGTTCCTTGTCATGTACCGGATAATTTCGCGCTTCAACTGACGCGACTGATAATAGACGACACGATTACGACCCTCGTGATCGAGTTGCATTAATGCACATCCGATGGCAAAGTCGGATGCGTCACACACAACGTGAAATGGGCGATCTTGGTCGGCTACGGCCAAGATCGGCGCTTCAGTCAACCCCTGGTTGACCGCATCAAACGCCTGCTGGCAATCAGCAGTCCAAATACATGCAAAAATCTTCCTTTTTGAGAAACTGCGACAGCGGGCGGATTTTCCCAGGTCGTTTTCTACGTATTTACACAAGTACGTGGCGAGACCAAGGTATTGCTTTAGTTCCTTGACGTTGGGAGGAGTAGGCCACTCATTGATCACTATGACCTTTTCCAGGTCAGGACGTACGCCGTTGTTTTCAACGAGGCACCAGAGTACGGGTATCTCGCTCGCCACGGAGATGCATTTCTTCAGGATCGCGTAGAGCTTATGCTTCCGCATGAGCTCAAGCAACTTCCGGAGATGCACCCTGTGCATCTCTATGTCGGTCTTCCCGTTCACAGCCCTGCTGTCAACGAATACGTCATCGAAGTAGCTCGGTGCACACTCGCGCACCGAGCGCAACAAATGCGTTACGCATCTGTTGAACGTCGCTGGGGCATTCTTCAGCCCTTGCGGCATAACGAGCCACTCCCACAGCATGCCGCTTGAGGTGCTTACTGCCATGAGAGGGACATCACTCTCATGCATGAGGATATAATAAAATCCATCTCGTTCAGCTTGTTGTAAGCATGAACGATGCTCCAACCACCCTGTGGTTTTTTGACACAGAACGTTGGTGCGCTGTGTGGGGATTTCTATGCCAGCACCTGTCCTGCATTGCGACGACTTTCAAAGAAGTCGTTGATCGCTTTCACTTGTTCACGCGGCAGTGGCCACTGCCGCGTCACACAATACTTTGTGCCCGGCACGAGATCAATCTCGTGCTGAATTCCCTTGTCCTGCGGAAGTTCCGCAGGAATCTTATCCGGGAACACGTCCATGTGTTCTCACAGAATCTTGTGGAAGGGCCTCGACTTGAGCGAGTCCCAAATCTGCTCTTCGAAGCGCTGCTTCTTCGTCTTGACACTGATAGCATCTCCGCTCTCATTGGTACTCCCAGCTAAGAGTTGTCTCAACTCAACTCTGGGACCTCGCTCTTCATCCTTTTGAGATCCGAAAGATGCAAATCTGTTCGATGCGACCATCGTCCAGGTCCTATGCGAAGCGCTTCCAACTCATTGCTGGAAGCGAAGACATCTCCGACACACTTGTCGGAGGGTTCTCCAGCTCTATCTTCTTGTACTGGAACCCAGTACGAGTGCGCGTCAAGACATTCAACGTCTCGACATCCGTTGTCGGTTCTTTTGTCTACCCGGCAGACATTTCCTGTAACGTCTCGGTCCCGGACCGAGGCTTGCGCAGCCTTCGCCGCTTGTGCTTTTATTTCTTGTGGAGCCCGGCTACACTGGTTTTATATCCAGGCCCAGCCGTGGACAGATCTTCTTTAATATCGCCGGCGGATTCTATCCGCGGGCCCGCGTCATCAATCCCGGCTGCACGACAGCTCACAAGTTTCTCCGGTGTTGGACGTTTGCAACCGTCCGCACCACTTGCAGCGTCGACTCTCGGAGTCAACGCATCCTTGTCACCTCTACGCCTTTCGGCGGAGTCCCCTCTCGATATGGATATCGAGTTTGTATCAACTCCTTGAGTTGACACACTGTTATCACCTCTACGCTTTGCAGCGGAGCTTCTTTTCAAGTCTGATTGGTTCAGATTCGTAGTGTTTGATCCCGGACCGAAACCACCAACGCCACCAACAACTCCCGGAGTTGTTGCAGCTGGCGCGCCCGGCGCGCTACGACTGGAGACAGCGGCGTAAGCCGTTGTCTCGTGAGGAGGTTCAGATGCACCACGTGGTGCATGCGCCACACTGACAGAGCCATCGCTCTCTGTCGCGTTGTTGCGTCCGAAGCGTACGACCGTACGCTATTCCCAGTCGATCACTGGGTGATGTCGTGTCAACCATGGCATGCTCAGTACCATGTCGAACTTATCGTCCAAGTCCAGGACGATAAGTCTTCCACAAACACCCGGTGTTTGTACGAGAAGCGTGACCGTATCACACGCTTTTCCGTGTTCACGACGGCACCCGTTGCCAGTCGAACTTCCAACCTACTTCGAGGTACCTTAACCTCCTCGAAGTCCAATAATTGTAGACTTTGATGTCGAACAAAGTTGCTCGACGCACCTGAGTCTACCAACACACGAAGAGAGCCAGCTGTCTTCGACTTCATCGTTTCCTTCAAGATGACAAGGTCCGACTTGTCATCTTGTACTTTACAGTGAGAATCTCTCTCACTGGGGGTTGCAGTCTTTATCCTCGCGTGTCCGTTGTAGACACGCGTGACTGCATTACCAGTAGGGCGCCCCGCGCCTACTGGCCCCTTACTTTTTTTGTGTGTTTGCGACGATGCCCGGAAGCGCCGCATAGACAACGGCCTGAGTATACGGACGCCTTACACTCGCGTGCGTAATGACCGATGTGTCCGCAACGGAAACATCGTATGTTGCTACCGTTTCGCTGCTGTCCGACAGCAGTCTCATTCGAGAGGTCCATAGTCTCCGGACCCTCTATCTTTACCACCGGCCGTTGCTGCCGGGCTTTTAGCAAAAAGCGGAGTAATTCCAATCTTCTTTGCATTTGCAACCTTTTGTTGCAAAAAGCGGGGTTCCTGGACTCTTTGTTGCAAAACGCGGAGTTCTAACGGAGAGGATTTGATAGCCTATGCACTAAGGGAGTCAACCAACACCCAGGCACAAACGAACTTCAGACAAGCAAACGTGTATTATCAAACATCCAGGCTGCTATCCATACCAACATCTAGATCACTATTAGCGCGTTGGGAAGCTCCGCCTGTTGTGGCCACTTTGGCCGCAGGATGAACAGGACCAGGTTCGCTTCACCTTGCCGACTTTCCTGGTGATGCCCCCTTTGCTCGGCAGTCGTCTCTCCTTCTTCCTCCCAGACTTCGAGCTTACCTTCGGTGGGCGATGCTGAAAATTGTTGGTTAGTTCTTCATTAAGAACTAGCTGGATCCTAGTGCCAGCCTCAGCTCCGTGCAGAGCAGAGTAAACACCAATCTTGAAACAGTCATCGACAGTAGTAAATCGCTCGGTAGACAGATCGAGAAAGTCTAATGCCGCAATGAAATGTTTGCGTGGAATACCGTATTGGTCAAATATGGTGCAAGTGCAAGTACGCGCTTCAATGTTCACAGCTCGCTTGTGGACCGATCGCACACGAGTGTCGTAAACGTACACGTTGAGATTATCACTCGGCACGACTGAGCAAAATGCCGCTTCTACAATTGCTTTCTCCAGTTTATCTCGCGCGTATTCAGTCAGATCGTGACCTTCGTCTGACCATCGACGCACATCTACTTCTCGCTTAGTGTATGCCTCATGCATGAATTTTTCCATGTAGAATTGGAAAAACTGGAATGGCAGCATTCTTCTGGGTTCTGCTGCTGCTGCATTCTGTGACTCTACGACATTTGTAGAGCGCCAACCATAAAGTCGAGTAGATCGCAAAGCGGTGTACAGAACCCAGCGGTTTGGATCGATGTTCCTTATATACTGTGCAATGTCTGCGTGGTCAAGGCCAACGTTTTCAGTATTCCATCGTATTCATCATCGCTCCTCGCCCCTTGAACGCGATAAAGAATATGTTTCATGTCAACAGGACACTTCCCTTTGAACTTGTCGAAGATGTTTTGGCAGATATGACGCGTACAATATCGAACGGTTTGCACATTGAGTTTTTCGAGTGCAGCTATAATTCCTGAACCTCGATCAGAAAACAGAGGCATCTGCATGAGTTGTACTCCTGCCCTCAAACAACAATGAAAAAACCATTTGCAATTGTCCTCGTCCTCTGACGAACAAATAGCACCTGCGAGAATGATGTTGTTGTCGTTGCAATCCCTTCCAACGAGAACCAGGTGTACGATACGGTATTTACCATGTCGCAAGAAAGCACCGTCGACACCACAAATTCTCTGCCCGCACTTTTCGTAGAGAGGAGCATACGGGTGTGAAACAAAAGCACGAACAAATTCTTCATCTTCATTAAAATCACAATCAACATGACTGGTAGGGTTCTTCGTCTTCCACATCAGCAACAGCGACTCCAACTTCTGAACACCTTCTTCCAACGAACCATAGAGCTCCTCGAGAATGAGAGTGCGAGATCGATATGCCTCGTTTAGCGATATCATAGCTCCACGGATGCGCTGGATATGTTCGACAAGAACACGTCCACTAATTCGTGGGTCACTTGCCACTAAAGATCGGATTAGCTCGTCCTCCCGTACTTGAGAAGCTGTTAACCGTGATCGTCCTGTACACCTATTGTGAACTAAGTTTCAGTGACTGATAAAGTAGCCGCTCCGTGCTTGCCCCTGTGATCTTAGCATTGTAACTTCGAAACGGCGACCCCCTTCACCGGCACACTGATACCTCAGCATTGCTCCCCCTCGATTTTCCGCAGCTAGCTTGACAACCATATTATGACTAACGGCATAGTGGGCATCGCTTTGGTGCATGACTTCTGGTCTGGAAAGCTGTGAAGATGCTGTCTGCCTTTACGACAGAGGTAGGTGGTGAAGACGAGGGCGACGGCGCTATCGACGCCATGTTGCGAAGGTCGTACAAATCGGTTCTGCCGATGTGCTCCACGTGTTCCCTGCAACTCCGCGTTTTGCAACAAAGAGTCCAGGAACTCCGCTTTTTGCAACAAAAGGTTGCAAATGCAAAGAAGATTGGAATAACTCCGCATTTTGCAAAAAGCCCGTTGCGGCCGTGGCACATTCACATGTTGTTTAGCCTGCCTTAGACTAAACTCCTCCTGCATCGTGAGAGTGATAGCAGCTTCGATAGTACTTGGGTACTTTCGAAAAAGGTAGGTCTTGACAGGACAGTCCTTCAAGCCCTTCATGAACGTGACAACCTTCGTCGCCTCGTCAATCAAATTGGTCACGACATTCGAGACCAAATACCGTGCACGTTGGGCGTACGAATGTACATCTTGCTTACCTTGTTGCAGGTCGAGAAATCCTGCTCTCGACCGGAACTCATTTTGAGGGGGCTCAAACATAAGCTTGAGCTCCTCCATAAACGCCTCGTACGTTCTAAAGCACGTAGGATCAGTGAGTCGACGCCCGTAAGCCCAACCCCGCGCTGGTCCGCCAAGTCACGACATGGCGAACGCAACCTTTGACAACGGGTCGACAATGCGTCGAGCCGTGATGGCAATGTCGAGTTCGACAAGTCATCGGAGAAGGGTCTCACCTTCTCTGCCCATGTAGCAACTCACAAGTAGCTTCAAGTGTTTGGCGCGCGGTGTAGCAGAGGGAGACACCGGTATTGAGGCAACAGGATCCCGCTGCTCTCTCATGATGAACCCCAGAGCAACTCCATGTTGCTCTGTCGGCGGTAGCGTACGTAACATTGACGCTACGGCCGCCTCTCCAATGACTGTTGATAGTCTTTGGAGAGCATCTCACTCTGGGCCCGACAGGTGGGGACAGTCTGCACGCACAACCTGCGTTGCAGATGCGTTCGGGCTACCCGTGGACGCTGCGGCGTCCATGGGAAGGTTCTCAGCCCCGTGATCGTATTTCACCGGTAGTCGGTCGTTGGACGGACTACAAAGGGCTGCCAGGTGTAGTGGACCTACTTGTCTCACTACCTAGCGTACACGTGTGCGCACGCGTATGAGGAAGCGCATGTTACTTAGAAGTAGACTTACTATACTTGCGGCTCGTAAAGTATAGCTAGATCTAAGTAAAGGTATGATAGCTTTACTGTAAAATTGAGAACTGTTAATTTGTGTTTCCTTTAACTGCGTTTTCCTCCTAAAACGGCTAACGTAAATGTAAGGGAACTATCAACGTGTGGTTGACAGTGTTCCGTGCCTCTAATTGGTAGAAAGGTATCATTTTCTACTAATAGGTATTCTTGATATGAAGCTTTGGTGTGTTCTACACCAAAGCAGGAAAACTATCCAACCGCTAACAGACAACATGTCTGTTAAGGTTACGTGTAACCCTGTTACAAGTATCGCCTCTAGAAGCAAACATACTTCAAGATTATTCACTTTGGGAATATCCTTTTTATCTGTAATGAGAGGTCGAGTCCTCACTTGACTACACTACACATCCCACATGGGGGATACTATAATTCGGATGGAGCATATCCTTATCCAGGGGGCTTGACTTCATTATGGTATCCCAATTTGGGGGATGACAATTCGGAGGGATTTACGGAATCGGTACTATTTTGATACGATTCATAACAAAATTGGAAACTTTTCCAAATTTTGGGAATACGCTTTGGTCAGCGGTGTGGGACACATCACTGACATGTAGGTCGGGCTATAAACCAATCAATGGGGGGCGACCATACTCTATATTGAACGAATTATAGTTAATGACAATTTGAATTACAGGTCAAGTTACCTAATTAACTAGTAAATACATTCAGTCGAAAACTTACCCTATTCTAGCTATTAAGTCCCTAAGACCAGGGACTTGTGAACGGTCATTCACTAGGGATTTTGATACTCCTGATTACACGCTTCTTCAAGGAAGGTGCACGTGTGACCCCGTCATATTAGGGATGTGATAATGTCAAAGTCTACCGCCCATGGAAAACAACCTCATGCAGAGAATGCCAATCCAAGATCTGCCTGGCCCGTTTTTGTAGACGCAGTAGGTTCATTGGCCACTACCCCTTGCGCGAACAAGTTCATTCTTGTCTTTGCCGACTACTTCACACGTTGGTGGAAGCTTTTGTAAAAAAGAAAAATTGCCACATTACCTTCGTGGAGACGAGGGTGAAAGAGGTCATCTCTCGGCAAAGCATCCTGATCAGTTATATTGAGTGGTCCAGGATCGAATTGTATATCCGAACTGGCGCGATCTCTCTACGAAACGCTTGGTATTAAGAAACTTTCTGGGCAGTGTACCATCCTCAGGCGAAAGGTTTATTCGCCCGGTTCAGTGTTGCACTTATCGGAATGCTTAAGATGCTCATGAACAAAGTTCAGGACGACTAGGACCGATGTTGCTACGTGTGTTGTTCGCATATGATCTCTTATCACGAAACCCTCAAGGAGCCTCCTTGCTTTAGCTTATATAGGCCAAATACCGCTGGACTTAGCTTTTCTCAATCAAATCTTGAGGAAGAGAAATAAAATGGCTGCTTACCGATGACGCCTCTACCTGTCACTACGAGACACTCCCGACTGGTACGGAGGCAACTCCTTAGGGCTTAAGGACGACACGAGCGACACCTCAAGGATCCAGTATCGATGGAATTCGAAGAAGGCGACCACAATTGGGACTATCAATATTTCCGCGCTCTCCGAGGAGAAAGGAAGACCAAAACGTGGCCTTATCCTGGCATGAGCGGGTGGTTAGAAGGATAGGGGAGAATGCCTACAGAGTAGCTATCCCTGCCCATCGTCACCGAGTAGTGACTGTCGATGTGAACAGATAGAACCGTTTCCGTGGTCGGTGGAGCCGTCCATTCCCTTTGAAAGTCCCGGTTGCTGTGAAAACTCAACCCGGGCAATACGGCGACGCTCCTCTGTCTGAGGAAATTTTGCCTTCTACGAGTTATGTGAAGAGACTTGTGATGAAAAGTGAAGAACTGACTTTCTGGAGAAAATTACCCGGTGGTCGACACCATTGCGAGGTGAAAGAAGAATGGCGAAGGACAGTTCTTCGTGTTATTGGCTAACTATGAGACTTCTTGGGAGCCTCGGTCTGCGCTCTTGCCTACCTATCGAAGCGTTTAAGGATGCTTAACGAAACGAACGAGGGCTTCATAAGCTCCGTAGAGACCCTCGACTGGCTAACGTCAATTCGCCGTCGATGATGACGAAACGCTTGTCTAGTTCAATTTCATTTCGGAAACCTGTCCGAGAGCCACGGATAAATCGACCTTCATGGTGGGAAACTTCAAGTGAGTTGTGCTAGGAGTCCATTTGATATATTTTTACATTTCGCATTTTACTTTGTATGCATGGCGTCACTGACGGACTGGGAGCGCTCTAGTCCACATTTCTTTGAATTATTGTTTAACACCAAATGTGATTAAATAAGAAATTAGAGCTGGTCTGCTTTGATTTATGACCACACTACAGATGTGTTCCTACTTCGACGAACTAGCATGTGATCCTGTGTTCGACCTTTTAGCTGATGGGTTTTCTTTAACCTCTCCTCGTCTGATTGGATTTCTTCGGTGCGCTTGTCTCGAGATCGGTATTTTTCTTGAATCTGCTTCTTTCTTGTTTGGCCGACCGCCTCCGCTATATGGGTTTGTTTTGATGAATTCGGACTTTGATCCGTCTTTGAAATGCTTTTTCTCTCGTTCTATTTGGCTTGAACTCTTCTTCTTCGCACCTTTGAAACGCTGACTGTATACATTCCATCTGAATACTTGAAAGGCGAATATCCACTGATTTTCACTTCATTGAGATTGAATAGCTCCACAACCGGAAGCCTTGCGTAGTAACTTTCTGGGGTCCAACCAACGAAATAACTATGCGTAGTCGTCACTATCATTAGGATCGCCACCCCTAGCACACCACAGGACACAACCCCAATATATCATTTATCATAGCTTGTCATATGTATGTGTATCGCCATCGATAACATCAGCAAAAGGACCCAACAACCTTTTAGAACAGCGAACATTCTTCTCCACGTAGCAATAGTAGCCTCAATTAATAGTAGTATATGATAGTAGTCGAACAGGTACGCACCACTACCAGAAAGGTAAACATCATGGGTAACTTGTAAAGCCGTCCGCCAGGCATTATTAATCATTCGGCTGTATCTCCCAAACTCGCATTTGTTACCATACAACACTTGGGATACAGTGAAAACAGCATTCCATAATGCGTAGGCGTAAGCGGAATCCTCGAGTTGACGTAATTCGCGGTCTTGTAGTACTGCTTGATAACTCGCAACGATTTTTAACAGCATACATCCGTTCATACGTGCTACTCGCCAAACTTGAGTGAAGGAAGCCAAACTACTTATCTTAACGGGGTCGCTAAGACCCATACTGCAACAGCACAAAAGTAAGGCTGGTAACATCTCTAAACAGGTACACTTGTCCAGCATGAAACATCCTAGTTCGTCCATGCGACCACAAACTCACCGTGAAACCAATCGAAGAATGCTTTGAGATAGCACACACACTGCATCGTTTCGAAGTGTCCGAGAATGGCAATTGACTATAACACGCGCTGTTATCCTTCTCCATCGGTTATTACATTCACGGAAATATTATTTTTCCGTCACCTCGTCGTAGTAATCAAAAGCTGTCTACCAAGTGACAGACCGAGAGGCATTCCATCAAAGGTAGTTGAGACGACAAATACATTCGGTTTCAAATACGACATCCAGAGCATAAATTATGACAACCTCGCCGCACCATGGTGAAGACATCAAGCAAGGCTGATTCGCTGGAACTGTTCAAGCAAGTTACTGCCATGGTCGAGAAGTAGCAAGAAAGGGAAGAGCATTCGAAAGCACACCTCAAAGGGATCATTTCGCCTAAGTATTTTCTGAACTGATATACTCGATATTATCGGCGTCAACAAGAGTTCCGTGAGATTAGAAGTGCTGGATGACATTGCAGAAGTTATAATCGACCAAACTGGAGAAGCAATCGATGCTCAGAGTGGTGCTATCATGATTTCACCCAAACTTTCCAGCCAGCGTGTTAGTAAGCGGTCAGCGGATCATCACCGATTCTCCAATTACACGAATGCACGGTCGACTTCGAAGACAAGGTCAACAAAGCACTCTCCTGCAAACACTGAACTAAGAAAAGGAAGGACCCACCAGCAGCAAAGGTAGACAAATTCTTTCATCTACAGCTTGTAAACCATACACCTGATCAAGTACAGATACGTTGAGAATATCGATCGGAAAGCAGCCATTTTGAAAGCGTCCTCGTATGAAAGAGCGTGCCCATCGGATGGATCAGTAGTACGATACAATCTCAATATTTTCAGTGATCTTTGCTCGTATGGTTGGCCCTTCCGGATGAAGTACCGCCCAAAATTCTGGGATTGACATTTGAACGTTCCTTTAAGTGGAGACAGCGTGCAGGCCCAACACCGGAAAACGAAGATGGCGGCCATAATAGAGAGATAGGACTTCCTTCCGTTTTTACACCTAAACTTGGGATAACAGTGAGTTCCTCAATAGAATTGAAGCAGTGGACAGCTCTCGTCTACTCATTTGGTGGGGTGGTCAACCTGGTAAGAGTTTTCGCAGACCCATCATCTAGAGTATGAGTGAATTATATCGTCATGGTGAACAAGCGTACAAACTCAAGATTAAGGATGCTCTCAAATCATTCCTGATTGACGATGGATGATTTTCATATGTTACATATCTACTCGTACAGGACGGGTGCTCTTAATCCAAGCCAGACCAAGCCTGAAAATTGTCTTAGCAAACGAGCTTTAGCTCGTGAATGCCTAAATATCTGCTCCAAGGACGATCTACTAGGTAGATGATCGCACGAGAGGCATCTGGGCAATGCTGATTAACTGTACGTGACTCCGAAACTTAGGAAAGAGAATTGAAGTGTTGTGGGTGGGCATACAAGCTACCATGCTAGTAAGCGACCCAACGACTCGCCACTGAGGTGCCTTTATCTGCGAAGTTGCCGATCAAGGATGGATCGGAAGAGACGCGAACATATGGACACTTCATTGAGACTCTGGATGATGGCGCCCTGACTTGCCAGTTGGCGCTATTGCGGCTGACGGGCACTGACGTACTTGGAGACACGTTGCATGCTCGCCAACGAGGTAAAGCTGTGACGAGGCGGGTGAACGCCTGAATCGTCCAGGTGTATAGTACGCGTTCCAGATGGAACTCCGCTTAGGGTATTCCAACTAGAACAACCTCGGTCAAATTACTTCAACCGAGGTGGCGTGTGTCCTTGTGTCAATCCCTATAGGTTCGTTTGTCTTCGTAACCAGGGAAATGCACCGCGGGTGAGTTGTCTTCTAGATGTAAGTATTGGTCGCAGGGCCGGACGTAACTTCTTAATACGTAGCCTCCACAGCAGTTAACCAGATATTAACAGTAAACAACTAATCAGAGTTATATACAATATGCAGTCTCTCCTTATTCTTTCGGAACCGTGGAAAGGTCGGTCACTTCACTAGTCGACTGGTCGCAATTCCGGGATACTAGTCAATCCCGGCCGACCTTCTTCTAAACGCGCACCACTCCTAAATATAGGAGAAATTAATGTAAGTAATGCAATCCCTTCACTCAACAGTACTTTCGTTCAAGCTCTTACGTTGAGACTGATACAACTGATACAACAACGCAAAAGGTGATCGGTTGAGAACATGAAATGCGGGACCCCTTTCGGAGAGACAACCGCAACTAAGATATGGAATGAGCGGTTCACTCCGAGTGGTGGGTAAGTCACACTCGGTCCCCAACCCAATGTGGCCTAGAATACTTACGAGAGCTCCACGTTGGATGCCTTACCACACGCGCCTTCACACCACACCTAACCGGGCCTCCTGGTATACTTCTTCTGGCAGGCTTGTCCGGGTCGCTTGTGGGTTTCTCGGTAAAACGAACTCTGATTATATGTTATCTGTCCTATATTTGGTTTCGGTGTAATGCATGCATGCACACTTTAGACTTGCTTTCAGTATACCTTCGCTTGCGTCATCATTGATGAGTGTTTTCACATTCAGTGTGTCTTCGTCTGCGTCATCATTGATGTGTGGTTGCTTGATCTTGGGATCTGTCAACTCTTGGTTCTGGCTGACTGATGATTCTTCTTCGACTGCTCTTCAATACTTCCTTGCACAGAAAGCAGATCTCCGTCGGCTGAATTAGTGTAGCTATGATGAGTCACTTCATCTAGACTTGGTGCATCCAGACATCTTCGTTCAGACTTCATCTCTTTCTTAGGTCATCTTGACCTTACGCTTGGTGACAGTGGTGTTTGGTGATCTTCAATGGGGACTCATTGTCTTCATGTACTCGTATGAGTGTGAGGCCATGTCAAGACTAGGTGGCTCGGTCAACTATACTTGGTTGAGAGCTCTTCCGCGCCTTTTGAGCAAAACCTGTCGTCGGGAACTTAGTACCATCCAGACTCCTTCGTCTGGGTTCTCTTACGTTTGGGATACCTGGGCCCTCCATGGCCTTCCCACACTCCAATCACTTTCCATAACCCATTTGTCATCCACTTGCCACACGAAACTGGCCTTCTGATCCATGAATCAGGACCCGCTTGGGCGGGACTCGGAAAAATCCAGAGTCACATCGTGTCAAATATCGCAAAGGGGAGGCCGCGGTGGAAACGCATTCGTATGAAATCGAACGTATCGTAGATGTGCGCTCAGGGGGGCGCACGCGTTATGGGCGGGTATGTAGAGAGGTCTAGGTATTGTGAAAGGGCTGCGACGATCCCTTATTGGCGCCAGGCCGACCTCAACTGCGGTGCGCTTTTACACAGCATTAGCGTAGGTAGACTAGCCACAATCGTTTCGACGCCATGCGGGCTCATGAGAAGGTGGCTAATGTCTTGCAGCAGTAGACGCTAAGAGGAGGAACGGATTGAAGAGTGTGTAGTGCGCATATACACTAAGGAGGAAGGGATACATGTGAAATACGTTAAGATCGACCGTCCCAGTGCGGCCGGTCAAGAAAGAAAGAAAGAAAGAAAGAAAGAAAGAAAGAGAAGCATCCTTCATATAACAACTCCTAGTATGACGAACGAACGGAGCTACGGCGGAATGAACTTACATAAGTCAGACTAAGTGTAAACCGAGGTGGTCCTGGATGAGAGTGCGGAATTGATTGTGACTTGGCTCGGTGGTGTCAGTATCCCGAAGGGATTCAGCTAAATTGGCCGATTATTCTTAGGGTCCGGGAAACCTCCGATTATGCAAGATGTACGGATCCAGTAGCAGATCAAGGTCACACCGGCCGGAGACTAGACAACACAGAACCCACTTGAGAGAACATTTCCATTCCGTGCCAAGGCGTGATCTACGCCGCCTCTTTGCAGAACCGGACCAATAGAGGTTTCCCCTATGCAGACATTCGGGTACCGGGAATGAGCTGCTGGTGACTATCTTGAAATGTGCAATATTGGCGTGAAATGGCCAATCGCGGAAAATGAAATCGGTGTCAACGGAGTGGATAATAATCACCACTGAATTCCCGCTTAGAGCGCACGAATGTTAGCCTTGGTAATTAACTCTTGACGCCAACAATAGATTCTGGGTGGTGGACCATCGCGAGAGAAAACTCAGTGTGGGTTTTGACAATTCATCAAACAAAATGTCAAACCCAACTCGTGGACACTAACCCGGTAGATGCGGCCAGTTGACCAGGGTTCAACATGCAAATTCGCAAACTTAACGCGCTCTCGGTAACCAGTTACCCAGTGGGTAAAAGGGACCAGTTACGATCATGTCGGCAAAGCTCTGCCGGCATGGACAGAACGTTACGGTGAATACCGGACGCTTGGGCCACAGCGCCACCGCTGTTAGTTGAGTTGGCATCGGCTATATTGGCTCCACCAACCTCAGCGCTGCTAAGTATACCTAACCACCTGTCGGAATAATGCGACCATCGGAAAAGTGAGATCATGACGAACGGGGTACCAACTTCTGGTACATGCAGGATCAAGGCTGATATGGATACAACGTTACGGTGATAACGGCACGATGTGCCACTACTATAGAACATTTAGATACAGTTCGGAACTAGTGATTATGCGAGTAGGATAGGAAATAGACAGACTTCTGAATATTCTTCGTAAGACACGAGGGAGGTTTCTTAGGGAATGTTTCATCCGAGGGCAGGGCAGGTAGGGCAATTTTTTCTCTATATAATCTTATATCGACAAACATTATGCATTTTAGACGAAAATTAACTGCACCAGGTAAAAAGTCACCACAGCCAACGTCTTCCAGTCAGCAGCCCCGCGCCACGTCCACCAGCGCCATCTAAGATCCCGTTGGAGACACTACTACGGACACGCGCTGGAAAATAACAGCTCCAAGTACTCTTTGGAACTGAAGATGGGACTGGCACTACGCTACCTTGGTTCAAGAGGATTTCTGGTAGATGTAGCAGGGCAATTTGGAGTAAGTGTTGCGACGGATTCACGCGCGTACTTTGCAATATGCCGCGTGTTATACGACGACGGTGGATATTTCGTTAGGTTTCCGAGAGACGAATCGGAATGGAAAGCAGTGTCGGACGAATTTCAACGTGTTGCTGGGTTAGATCGTGTGGTTGATGCTATTGATGGCATGTTACTCAAGAGGTCTCGCCCCAGCAATATTTGGGGATGGTACAGCAGGAAAAACTTTACAGCCTACAACATGCAAGCGATTGTCGATAGCAATAAATTTTGGATGCTCTTAGTCCTTCTTGGGGTTAGACGTGGAGCCACACTGTTGAGCCACATGAGATTCGTCTCTAAGTGCACCGCACTGATCAGACGCAGCAGCAGCTTGTTCACCCCTTAGCTCTTGGCACTCTCACTGTAGCTCCGCCATTGCAAACTGATAAATCAAAGAGCAAACGGCGCGAATCGTGACACGAGGCGGTTTTCAGAAAATTGCCGACGACGTGCCGTCACCTCTGTGACTTGGAGTGTGTATTGGACTGTGATTGGTGGATGACTTGGACGCGGCGCGGCTGTACCCGTGTGACATGGATGGCGATTGTGGGAGGAAAATGATGTTATGGGATAAATCCAGTACTTGACCGCAGATGGGCCCAACTGGCTGGAAGTGTGATTCCTGGGAGTGCACACCCAGGGGTGCAAAGAACACTCAGTCCAGCCGCGGACTTTCCCTTACGATGAGTGCCTAAAGTCTGGCGGAAAGTGTCTCTGGCGAACGTATCCCAGAGTACACCTCATCTTGCTGTGGACCAAAGTAACGATAAAGGATCATACTACCCTGAGAAACCAACCCACTACTACCGTGATCATGCGCAGGAGGCCGCTAAACCCGCTAAGAGCTTGGATTTGTGGAGATATATGCGAGTCTGTGACGCAACAGACCTAATATCCAGAGTACCGCATGGTGACCCAGAGTTCACCCCCCTGAGTGCGGGTGACCCAGAGTTCAAGGTGAATCTCTGGGTTTGGATCGTGAATCCAGACTCTAAATACCAAAATTAAGTGTCTCCCAAGCTAATATCCAGAGATCATCATAGACCCCAATGACCCCCCAGAGTTTCACAGAAATCTCAGGGATGACCCTGAGTGCCACGTGACTCTCTGGATTCCGAGTCAGTCCGAAGCCAGTTTGCAATCAAGTGATGTGTGACCTTGAAGGATCAGCATGGATGTGCAGAGTGGACACTTTCAAGGAATCGAGAGGGAATCCCGTGACATATTAGACCAAGGCTAAAGACCCACATTTGGCACTTTCGAAGCCTGACAACAATGGAATCGCAAGCCGATCGCAAGTTTGGACCGCTGAACCCAAGGTATACTCAAGACAAGATATTTGACCTCAAGCATAGTGAACAGAAGATATTTTCCCAAAGAAGAATGCAGAAGAGATAGAGAAAGAGAAGTAGCTGATAAAAGACAAACAGAGTTCAATTTTCCCTGTACTGCGCAAGTGACTTCGGCCAAGCCTGCCGACGGCAATTCCGGAGGACCCGAGACTACGACCGCGGGACGCTAAGGGCACATCAACGGTGAAGGACGACCGTCTGTGTGGACTCCATCAAACTCAAGTCCAGTTAGGTGGGGACCAGTGACGGCCTTGAGCTTCCTGGAGTGATCCATCTATTCCATATCCTAGTTGGGTCACTTGCTGTGCTCGTGGTAGCCCATTTCATATTCTCGAAGGGTATTCTGGGGTGCTAGGTAGTCGCCTCCAGGATTTTGTATTGACTGCTTGTGTGAAGGGAAGGTTATTGATAGTGATTGTATTTTCCTCCTGTATTGGAGGTGGTGCGCGTTTGTGTGAGTCTCAGGGGAGCTAGGCCCCTGAATTTAGGACTCGAGTGAGCCTAGTGTAGGAGTGACCCACCGTCCGAGGGTCCAAAAGAATAAGTGACGGCTAGTTGTAGTGTTTGTGTACTCTGTATTTGTTGATTTTATCAAGCTAAGGGGGCATTTGGGTAAGGTGTCTTCTGAGTTCCAAGTCCCGGAGTTGACTGAAATCCCGAACCCTGACTCTGTGATATTCTGGGTTTTGGGTGATCTGATTCTCTGGGTTTGCCTTTTGGTGTGGAGGTACGTTCTGGATTAGACGTGCACTCCGGCACTTCTTCAAGGCTACACTTACAATCGGTGGAGTGCCGTTCCGTCGAAGCCAAACGAGCCGACAGGGATTACACGAGGTACCCACGCCAACCAAGGGGAGTGATTCTCTGGGTTTAAAGCTTCGCGGCTGCGAACCTTAGGACCAATCGCCTTGCTGTTGACTCTCAAGTCGATTCTCTGGGTTTATACCCTGAGGAACATCTTGGGCTGCGCTATACAAACCCCCTGGGCGATAAAGGTTTCATCGGCCTCGCCACAGCTGGTGCGCGTGCCCGGATTCGATTGTCGAGGATTTCACCGAAGTCAAGTGTTGAAGGAGAGTTGAGTGCCCGTCAACTTCAAGCTGCCAAGATGCCTGGAGGACGAGGGGCGAAGAAGAGTGGGCGTGGTGGCGGGGGACGCGGTGTGGCGTCACGTCAGTCGCGTCGTGTTCAAGGCTTGGAGCCTGAAGAGCACAAGGACCTGGAAACAGTTGTCCGCGACGCTCGGAAGGCGAGGAAGGCTGCTCGCGAAAGCGAGGTAGCGCAAGGTCGGGACGTCGAGGCGTCTGCTGCTCAAGATCAGTCGGCCGCGGGATCGCAAACCCCAGAGGATCAAGTTTCCCCTGGGTTCCAAGGTTCATCGGAGGCGAATCCTGGGTCGCAGACCCCTGAAGTTCCAGAGGAGCACACCCGCGAGGGTGGTGCTCAGGCGTCAGAGGGAGGCGCCAATGCGGTTGAGTCCCCGGAGGTGATTGACTTGGTCTCATCTTCGGACGAGTCTGTTGTGGAAGTGAAGCCGGAGCCCGTGCGAATGAAGGAGGAAGCGAAAACCCTGAGTTCCAAATTGAACTCTGGGTTCGCACCCCCTGAACCCAGGGTGTTGGCACCAAGTTCGCAGGTGAAGCCTGAAGGTGGCGCTCAGGAGATTGCTACCCCTGTTCCAGAACCAAGAACAATGGCGTCAGACACTGAAACCATGGTGCTGTACATTCGTCGCGAAGTTCGACGCTGGGAAGAGGCGAGCCCTGGAAGAGTGACACCTCCAGGTGTCGTTTACGAGTGGCCGACTCCAAAGCCGGATGCCAATTCGTACTTCGCCGCCGCGTATGCGACTGGAGACTACCTCAAGTGGCGTTTGTCTCTGGCGAATCAAGATGAAGCCTGGATCTCTGAGTTCCATGTAGCCCGGTGGGGCGTCGGAACGGCCCAGGATCTTACGGCAACTACGATTCCCCAGAGTATCATGACCGCGCGCGAGTGTGTTGCCATTCTGCAGACTCTGTTCTTCGAAGCTGGTTTCGAGTTCGTCAACTTGATCTCTGGCTGGTCCGAGACACGTGCTTCTAGGATTCCGGAAAGCCTGGTGCGTTCGGTCATGGAGGAAGTCCAGAATTTCATTGCGGTGGAACTGGTGGAGTGGAGATTGGTGACAGCTGGAGTACCTTCCAAGGTGAACTCTGAAGATCACGCCACACCAAGCGTTCAAGAGCAAGTGTCAAGGTTGGAGTACCACAAGGAAGATGGAGACGGTGATCTATTGATGACCGATTACGATGCGGATCTACTGGGCCGTCAGTTTGTTCTGAGGTTCAGAGTCACCGGCCTCAGGATTTCACGGAGTCCGCGAGGGTCAAGTGACGGTGAGCCGCAATCCAAGCGTTCCCAGCATGGACCGCCTCGCCCACAAGTCCCGTCGACACCTTCGGCCCTATCCACACCGTCGTTGTCTTCTCTTCCAGCGTACAAGTCCTCGACCAGTATTTCGCTTCAGAATTCCACTCCCCTGAATTCCATGTCCAATGGACGTGAATCTCTGGAGATGGAAGCCAAGGATGCTGTTCCGGACTTGGTGCCAAGTGTTATTGGCACTTCACGCGCTTCAGACGAGAGTACTGCCTCAGGCGCCCAGACGTCTTACGGTAGCTCTTCGTCTTCGTCGATGAGATCGCTTGGACAGCAAGTAGGCGCTCTGGCGCTTGTGGCCCAGAGTGCAAGCGGTTTCACGGCTACCGGAGATCTTGGATTCCAAATCACCCGGACGGTCATTCCTCATAGCCATGTGGCAGTCGAGCAAGAAGACGTCGAGATGGAGTCGTCAGTGCATTCTGACCCAGAGGCTACATCCAGGAAGACCGGCCTTCCCAGGATTTCAGCAGCTACCGCCGAGCCAAAACCCAGGGAGGCTTACCCGAGTTCAGGGTTTGACGGTACGAGGGACGTCGGTATCGACGAGCGGATGCAGCATCAGAGTTCCAAGAGTGAAGTGCACTCTCGGCGTTCGACGAGGTCCAGGAAATCAGTTGTTTCGAGCCGCTCGAGTGCATCCAGATCTGCTTCGTCTGTGTCTTCAAGATCGGGGCCCGCCCAAATCGAGCTGAATGTCTTGCGACAACAACAGGAGTGGCAGGCCCGTATGGAGCAGGAGCAACGAGAGTTCCTCGCCAGAGAACGCCTGGATGCCTTGGAGCGTGAGCGACTCAGGGAACAACGTGATTTGGATGCGCGCCGCCAGATCCAGGAACTCACGGATCGCTTGGTTCATGCAGAGATCGCCCGGAGAGAAGCGGAACGACGAGCGCAAGATGTAGATGTTCATCAGGCTCAGAGTCCCACCGAAACTCAGGTTGCGACCCAGAGTGTCACGGAGATTGTACGTCTTGAGCGTGAGCGTCTAGATGCCACTTACGCCGAGCGTTGGCAACAGCGTGAAGCCGAAGCGGATGCGGAGCGTGCGCGTTGGGCTTCCGAAGTCCACGCTAGCTGGAAAGAGCAAATGTCGACTATGGAGCAGAAGGTCCAAGAGCTTGAGGCGGAGAGAGAGCGAGAGCGAGAATCTTCCCAGAATATTCAGCGGTTCCATGCCGGCCAGGTGCGCGACCTTCGTGCAACATTGGCTCAAGTTCAAGGGCGGCGTGCGACTGTGACCCCTGATTTGGCAACAAACGTGAGGTTGTCAGTAGCCCAGAGTCCTGAAACCGCAATTCGATCCCAGGAGTCCAATGGTATAATCCGTGGAAACGCAACTGTCGCAGGCCAGAGACAGGGGACAGCTGATCTGAGGAACATTCCCGAAGTCGCTGCCTCTCAGCGAAGGGCTACCCTCGTGCAGTCTCCCGCCGACACTTCCGGCAGGACGAAGCATGTCAAGCGAGGGCATGGCGCTCCTGAAACCAAGGTGATACAGGATGTCAAGCCTGAACCTGTACCTGTGGGAAGATCGTCGGATTCCAGGAGGACAACGGCATCTAAGCCCTCGCAAGATTCGAAGACGGGGTCCAAGCGCTCTGTGTCCAAGAAGCATCGGCAAGATAAGAAGAAGCGCAGGGATGTCAATCCTCCTTCGGACTCGGACCCGAGTTCCGACTCCAGTGATGATGACTCGTCTTCTGAAAGTTCCGAGGATAGTTCGAATGAGGACGCTGGGGTTAACCTGACGGCGGCTTCTGCGACTCAGGCTGGCACTACGCTCCTGACATTCCGGCCGTATATCAACTCGAATACTCTGGGTGAGTTCGACACTAAGGCGTCACTCAGAGAACGGGTGCATTGGTGGGAGCGTTTCGCGAACATGGCAGCTCAAGGAGGTTGGTCCACGAAGATGCGAACTCAGGAACTCAAGCTGAAGCTCCCAGGAGCTGCGCGTGACTGGTTCAACCAATTACCCAAGCACACTCAGCGTGACTGGAAGGAGTTGGCATCCGCCTTCAGGAAGAAATACTGCAAGGCGCGCTCATCGTATTCTGAGCGATATTTTACGATGGAAATGAAGAACTCTGAAAGCGCCCTGGACTTCTTCTATCGTCTGAATTCCGCCGCTGGCAAGGCTGACATTGACTTTCGCAAGTCTTCGAAACGCCTAGAGAAGCATATTCGGAGGTTCATTACGAAACTCAGGGACACGCGTCTTAAGACGTCACTGCAAGGTCAAAGGTTCAGAAATATCGCTGACCTGGAGTACGCTTTGGAACAGGACGAAGAAGTTTGGAGTCGCAGCGACCGGGATGCTCCGCCACCCAGAGTTCGGGACTTTCGTGAAGATTCTGAATTGCATGCGCGTTTCCAGGAAATTACCGATGAACCCAGCATTCCCGCAAGGACTTCGAGTGTGAACTCGGGTCAACTCGTGAGATATCTGGAGAAGAAGCTACTACGTCTAGCGCTGGAAATCTGCCGAGCACAAAGGATGTCGAGTGGACTCAGACTTTGACAAACGAGGTATATCGCGTGATGGATAACATGGGATGGCGTCCACCAAACGCCTACTCTGGACCAAATGCGAATTCTGGATTCCGGTCTCCCCGTCGCGAGAACCCTAACTGGGACAAGTTCTGTGAGAAGTGCCGCAAATGGGGACATCCTGAAGAAGACTGCTGGAAGGACAGGAAGTGTGACCGTTGCCTGGAAACAGGCCATCCAACCCACATGTGTCGAGCGCAACCGTGCGAGAACTGTGGAAAGATGCATCTCGGAAAGCCGTGTGAAGACTGGAAAACCCTGGAAGCCGTGAAGAAACTCGCCCGCCAAGGTGCACTGAAGGACATGCCAAGCCAAATTCTGGATAAGCTCCTGGATGGCGAAGCAAACTCTGGGCGGCCGTCAAACCAATAAGCCCGCTGGATGGGGATCCAGTACGCGTCGGGCCAGTGAAGGCCCCAGAGTTATGTGTTCTAGTGTATGTAGGCCCGGAGCTGAGAACAAGAAACCAAGATAACCAACAATGCATGACTACTTTGACTCAAGATTTCATGACTCTCCCTGAAATTCAACATCCTGAACAAGTGAACCCTGGGGCAGTGAACTCTGAAGAAATTAGGGAGTACAAACTAAACCTTGGGGAACGCTATGGATGGTGGGAAGATAATGATCCTGACCCAAAGAAACGTGATGTGGCGATGGTGCATGGTGCCGTGAACGACTGTCGGACGAAAGTTCTCCTGGATACCGGTGCGACTGTGAACATTGTGAGTTTCGACTTAGCGCGTAAGCTCGGACTCCGCCTCAAGTCGCACAAACAAACCAAGGTATCCGGTATGGGAGGTGTTCCGACGTACATCGGCGCCAGTGCTCAGGTGAAGATCACTCTCGGTTCGAGAGTGGTGTACCTCTTGGATGTTTGGGTCGCTAATATTGGCGAAGGAATCGAAGTTCTCCTGGGTATGAGTTTCATGTTTGCAGCTGGAGTGAGGATTGGTATCCGTGAAGGTCTTGTGACGCTTCCCGATGAAGAAACGATCGTGATGTGTGGATGGAACCCAGAGGAGCGTCTGGGTGTTGACATGCCTGTGGAAACCACAAGTAGTTGGTACTTGGCCCCTGGGGAATCCAAGGTGGTGAAGATTTCGTATGGGATGACAAACCCACAACGTGAAGTCGTGTGGGCGGGACGAGGTGATCGCTGGGTGACCCGTTTGATATACGCTGCAAAATCCTGGCCGGTTGCTGTGAAGGTGGTCAACATTTCGGACAAGGACGTCTGGATTGACAATAGAACTCCAGTCGCCCGGAATGTAGAGTATGGCTTTTTCCCGCGCGCCGGACGCTTTGTGCGTCCTGGATCGTTCGCATATCGTGAATGGCAGACCCTCATTCTGGAAAATGTCCAGTCACGTGAGGGCAGGATTCGTGCAGAACGTTTAGCAGCGTTGGAACCACCCTGTGTTGATACTCCAAAATATCAGTGGCCTACGAAGATTTTGTCGCGACCTGCAAAGGGGGCTGATACAGCGCTGCTCGCCTCGATTCTCAGGAAACCAAAGATCCGTCGTGTACGATTCGCAGAAGATGCTTCAACTCAGACGGATGAAGTGTCTCCAGTGAGCTTTCGGGAATCTCGAGACATGGCTGTTGATACGAATGATTTAAGTGATAACAGCCTTACGGATGAGTTGTCTGGCATTGCTTCACATGCCGCCGAAACCCCGAGTCTAGGGGCGGAAATTGACAGTGATTTTCAGGATTGGCGGGGTGAGGAGAGTGATTCTCTGGATTCTGTTGCAGATAACGATGACTCGCTGGAGGCCGTTGAGGAATACTGGGATATCCCAATCTCTGGGATGCCTGGGACCCCATTGGAGAAGTTAAAGCAGGAATATGAGCGTTGCATGAGACTATCGACCGAGGACCTTGACTATGAGCCTGCGGTTTATATGCGGGAAGGAAGCGAGTTACTCTCTCAGTTGCGTGACCAGTTGGTTATGCTCCCTGAGATAAAAGACCTGACTCCTGAGTGCAAGATCGAGGAGGCCGATGTTGGAGTCCCTGGGAAGACAACGCCTGAGATGGAAGACCAAGTGCGACGAATTCTGGAGTATCATCGGAAGATTTTCTTAGGAGATGGCAATGCAGCTCCCCCACCCGCTCGTGGAGTGGTGTGTGACCTAGATGTGGGTGACGCTAAACCAGTTGCTCAGCGCCCAAGGTCTATTGCACCGCATCTGTGGACCAAGGTGTATGAACTTCTGAAGAAGCTTCTGGAGAACGGAAACCTCTACATCTCCCTGGGCATCTCCGATCGTGATCGTCCTTAAGAAGAATGGTGTGGATATCCGGATGTGCATCGACTACCGTGTGGTGAATAGCTTCATCAAGCTCTCACACTACCCCTTGCCACTCATTGATGATCTCCTGATTGGCTTCGAATCGGCGATGTGGTTTATGAGTTTGGACATGGCTAGTGGCTTCTGGGCTATCAAGATGACCGAGAGAGCCAAGTTAATCTCTGCGTTCGTCTGTCCCTACGGACACTACCAGTGGGTCAGGATGCCATTCGGCCTTAAAAATGCACCATTGATCTACCAGGCGGTGCTCAATAACTGCCTGTGGGGATTCTTGCGGTTGCCCCTGAGGAAGAAGCTGAGGTGGATCAGGATGTCTTACATTTTCTGAAGGAACTCTGGGGAACCCAGAGTTTCAGGTGATAGTATACCTCGCCTCCCAGTGTTGACAGACGAGATGACGGTGTTTCAGCGTAATATCCCGGCTCCCTCTCAGATGGGACCTGTCCTGGGTCGAAGTTCGTACATCGACGACATCGCCCATGGTGCTCCTACTTGGGAACAACTATGCCAGGACCTGAATGCGTTGCTATTCCGCCTACGATACTGGAATATCTCCGTGAGCCTTCCTAAGAGTGAGTTCGGAAAGTTGTCCATCCCGTATCTCTCGCATGAGATTAGTGCTGAGGGTATCAGGGCAATTCCGAAGATCGCAAAAGGTGTCAAAGATTTACCGTTTCCAACAACATTGAAGGGAGTTCAGAGTTTCATGGGCAGTCTGAATTATTACAACAAGTTTATTGAAGATTTACCCGTGATTGCAGCCGTCCTGTACGAGCTGACCGAGGAGCAGATGAAATCTAGGAGAGATCTGTCTAGAGCCCAGGAGTCATTTGAAATCCTGAAGCACAAGATTGTCTCGACTCCACTGCTCAGACATCCTGACCGCTCAAGGCCGTTCGTGATTATTCCACACGCAAATCCGTGGGCGGCGTCCGCTGTGTTGGGCCAGGAATACGACGGGTTGTGCACCCGGTCCGATTCACGGGTCGAATTCTGAATGATGCTGAGTTGAGGTACCACATTGCCGAGAAGGAGGTAATCGCTATCCTGAGAGTCTTGGAGGTGTTCCGCACTCTGGTTGAGGGCAGTCCCAAGATAGTCGTTTATACGCGATACTCTGTATTGAAATGGCTGCTGACTTCTCAGTCGGCAGATGGTCGAACCGTGAAGTGGGGACTGAAGTTATCTCACTGGGACCTGGAAATACGCAGAGTTCAACGCGACGAGGACGGTCTCGCTGCGATCCTAGGTGCGGGTATCACCCCCAGAGAACACTTGGATGAAGTCGCTGAGAACCTGATCCCGGCCAAGGGGCGCGTCAAACTCCAGTACCTATCAGTATAGAGATGCTGGAGGCGGATTACGAAGGTTACATTCTGAGTTTCGATGGTGCGGCTAAGACGTCCACGCGACAAGGGAGCTGTGGGTGTATCCTATGGCGTCTCCCCGGATGGGAGATCTTAGACGCTCAGGGTTTCATCTTGGAAGATGTGACCGTAAATGACGCTGAGTATCATGGGCTCCTGAAGGGCCTCACTCTGGCGATTGAGCAAGGGGTTCGAGATATTGTTGTGGTTGGAGATTCTAGGATCGCCATTCAGCAAGCCCAAGGCCTCATCAATTGTAACCAGCCTAACCTCCAGAGGAAGCTGGCCGAATATGAGGTTCTGAAGACTAAGTTCAAGTCTGTGCGTCTGGTACATGTCAAGCGAGAGTTCAACCAGGCAGCAGACTATCTGACTTCCAAGACCCTTGCACTTGGAGAGTCCTGGAAAGTGGAGGATGTTGATGAACGGACACATCTGCAGTTGGTGTCAAAGATCCACGAAAAGCTGGTAAAACCGAAAGTGCTGCCGAACACTGGAATTCAGAAGGATGACCCTCAGGGTGTGGAAACTCTGAGTATGCCAGGACCTGAGTGCGCCCCACTGCCTGCGGCGGCCAAAGTGTTCGCCGTTATAACTCGTGCACAAACGCAGGAATCTGAAATTCAAGACGAACCTATGGGGCCCCTGGAATACCAGGCCGAGCGATGGCGGCGCATCAAGGTGCACCAGGATAAGGATGATTCTCTGTTGCAACTCAAAGATTTTCTGAGAGGCAACACTGGAAAGCTGTCGCACGCGCAAGCCAGGAAACTTGCGAAGATCGCTGATGACTTTATACTGGATTCCAGAGAAGTCTTATATCGTTTGAGTCGGTCAACCAGAGATCGCCCCCGGGACATGGTTGACGAACTCAGACTCGTAGTACCGAAAGCTCTTCAGCCTGATATCCTGCACTACGCACACGAAGATTTTCAGGGTGGACATCAGGGAATCACGAGGACGTACGAGAAGCTGCGTTCCGAGTTCTATTGGCATGGTATGTATGCTGACGTGGAAGTCTTTGTCAAAGAGTGTGTGGATTGCGCCAGCGGCAAGGGGCGCCCTCAGAATCCTGGACCTTCCCCTGGGAACATCGAACCCAGGCGCCCATTCGAAGTCGTATCTATGGACTTCGTGACACATTTGCCCAAGTCGGACCGTGGAAACACATTCCTGTTACTATTTCAGGATTCGTTCTCAGGGTTTGTTATGTGCAAACCCATGAGCTCTACTACAGCTCAAGATGTCGCTGAAGTGTACGAGGAACAAGTTTTCAGGAGGTTTGGAGCGAGCTCGATGCTGAGGCACGACCAAGACCCGAGGTTCATGAGCGAAGTGTTCACACGCTTTCGTGAACTTCTGGGTAGTAAGCAGCGGGCCACTCTGGCGTATCGCCCCAGGCGAACGGACAGCAAGAGAGGTCAGTGCAGACTGTTGTGCGCAGCATCCGAGCTTATATTGCTGAAGCGGACCAGAGTGACTGGGACGACCATGCAGAACGCCTGATGTTCGCCCTGAACACGTCGTTTGATGCTACTCGCCTGGATACTCCGTTTTTTCTGGTACACGGCTGGGACGCACATGGCACTGTTTCAGCGATGCTAGGGCCCAGGCCCTCGAGTGTCCAGGAGCGCACCGCGTACGAATGGCGCAGGAAATTGCAGCGCAGCGTGACTACAGTTATGCTCAAGCTTGCGCTGAAGATCTTCAGAAGAAAGCTAAGCGAGTGCGCTCTGCCGAGCAAACCAGGAAGTGGAAGGAATTGTCAGAACGACTGAGGTCGGGATTCGCTGCGGGCGATGCTGTTTGGTTGTACATACCCAAGTGCAGCCAGGGTTGAGTCGCAAGCTGGCCCATATGTGGCATGGCCCCTTCAGAATCCAGGAAATCCATGACGATTTCCGCGTGAAACTCAGAGTCGAGAACACTGGATATCGTGTGAATCCCTGGGTACATGTGAGTCGCCTGAAGCCCAGAGCACTGTTCCCGAAACGGCCCATTGTGGAGATTGAGGTGAGTGAGACGACGACTTCGACGCAGCGTGTTGCCCGAAGATAGCTGGGAACCAGATGTTGTGAACGATGAATACGAAGTCGAACGAACGAATCTGGATTTGCGATGGACTAAACGAACTAGGACATCAAGACGGATACGCGAGTATCTCGTGAAGTGGAAGGGTTACGACGAGACCGAGTGGCTCCCCTTGTCGAAGCTAAACTGTGGTGCCTTACTATACGAGTTTAATCAAGGTGCAAGAGCACGAGCCCGTTTCCAGGCATGCAGGCCGGCGACGATCACCCGGAATATAGTATCCTGAGGTGATTGTGATCAGAGTTGCAAGTGGGTTTCAGGGGATAAAACCCTGAGTTATACCGAGAAACTCTGAGGAAGATCGAAGGAATGTGTGGAGATTGGAGACAGAAGTGTGATTGTGGTTTTATTGATTTTATTTGATTATGGATAAGGACACTGCTGAGGCTTGGGCATCATGTGGAGTATTAAGGAGCAAAGTGGCGATGATGAGTTCACAGAGGCGATAGCCTCCAAGTGAGCAACTCAAAAGAACAAGTCAGAAGGTGTTGACACTCTAAGAAAAGATGAGGTGAAAA